>JANAVB010007198.1:4624635-4654635 GCA_029216955.1 Iris pallida
AAACCAATGGTTCAGGAGTTATGACCGGTGGAATGTGCTGAGCCATAATAACATCATGCATTTTAGCCATCATTTCGGCCATAGTCTTCAATTGTTCTTCTAGTGCAACAATCCTTTGATTCTGATTGTTAGAACCAGAAGCATTGTTCTTCAACGACGTATGCTGTCACTTCTCGTGCTATGACAGATGACACAGTTTGTTCAGAGCCATCACTGTCGACAGCAAAGTCCGAATTACCCCCATCATGAGAAGTAGACCGATCACTGTAAGGAAGATTCCTTTGACCGATTGTTTCTCGGCTTCGAGATCGAGTATGCTGGTAAACACCATCATCTGATTCTCTAAGTCGGTCAAGATAATGCTGGCTAGGTCTCCGGGTCTTTCCGTGCTTGCATTTTCTACCCCAGAATCTCTGGAAGTCATGTTGACAGAGGCAAAAACCTCTTCTTCATCATCACTCTTTTGATCAACAGAAGGAAAAGTCAGACGCTCGAAGACAGAACGTTTGGTTTTTTGGCAACAACATTTGATAACCACTTCGTGAGGATGATTGCAATGATGAACTGTGATTGTTTGGGAGAACTGGGGGTGATATTCCGTTTCTGCCTGAGATGATCCCGAAGATCAGAGACAACGGGATGAGAAGAAGTAGCAGGGATATACTCATAGATGACATTTGGAACATGATTCTGATTTCGTAAATGTTCGATTCCATGAGTATAAAGAGAGGTACTCATCTGATTGGCATAATTGTCAGGATTCCTTACCTCAAAAGGTTGATACTGAGGCAAGTTGATCTTAGCATGCTTACGTTTTACAGAGGTAGGTTTTGATTGGGGTTTTCTATTAAGATATGCCCGTAAATCATTTAAACCGCCCCTGGGAACCTCAGTTTGTGACACTTGTAATTTGCCTTGTTCGGATCATGAAATCCGCAAATTAGGCAATTCCTGAATATTGCCTTGGGAGTAGGTAAAATACCTCTCTGATTAGTACAAGAACCCTTGTAAAAAGAAGTTTTGTACTAATAGGTGCAGAGGCACTATCAGTTGGATCCTCCTCGATAAGAATCGAAGAAGACTTGGAAAAGGCCAGAGGACCTTTCCCATTGTTTTGAGATGAAGGGATAGCTAAAGAGCATTTCCCTCTGTTATCTTTCAAGTTTTGAGCTTGGGAAGATTGGGAGAAGACCAAGGGGCCTTTTCCTTTTAATGGAATGGAAGAAGGAACAGCCAAAGGACTGTCCTCAGTAAACTGCGCCTGAGCAGTTTGGGGTTTCTGGATTCTGGAGTGATTCGGAGTAGACTGCGCCTGAGCAGACTGCACATGAGTAGACTGCGCCTGTTTAGTCAGGGCAGCAGATGTATTGGATTGAGCCTTGGCAGCAGCAGAAGATTTGACTTGTGCCAATTTGGCACAAACTGTGCCAGAAGAAGGTTTGGTGGCAGACTGCGCCTGTTTCCCTAAGGAGAGAACAGACTGCGCCTGATTGTGAGGCAGAGATTGTGCTATTTTGGCATGAACTGCGCCAGAAGATGGTTTGACAGCAGACTGCGCTGGTTCACAGTTCTAGTCTGTTTCCCTAAGGAGAGAACAGACTGTGCCTGGTTGGCATGTTTGGCCGCAGACTGCGCCTGAACAATCTGTTTCCCTAAAGAGGGAACAGACTGCGCCAGGTTGCTAGAGATAGGCACTGGTGTCTTAGAAACAGCAGGTTGTGAGGAAGTGGCAGCGTTCTTCATTAGAGAAGTAGCAGAGTTCTTGGGAGCCCACACTGAGCGAGTCTTGCTCTTGACGGAAGTCATAGTGCGGCGAGGAGTGCTTTGTGCATTAATCAGTGCTTCGTAGGCCGTTGGTCAACTTTCACGACCAAAGTCTTCTGCGTCGAGCCGATAGACGCCGTGTCACATTGAGTTGTCACCTTTTCATCGGAGGAAAAGGTCGTCCCCAGCAGAGTCGCCATTTTGTTTGCAAAAAACAAAAGTATGATCTTTATTTCACAAACTTTGTAAGAATATTACAAGAATTCTGGGAAAGTACAACTATAGGAATCCAATCTCGATGATGATCGCTTTATCCCTTGGACGATGTGAACTTTGAAGACTTGAATCTCTGAAGAACGCAGCAGCAGCACTTGGACGAAAACTCTGATCTCTTGATTGTGTTCGTCCTGTGTTGAATGGAAACGAAACTCTATTTATAGAGTTCTGAAATAACTGTTTTGGGCAGTTATTCTGGAGAGCGCCTGATTGAAGTGCGTTGTTTGAGCACGTATGACAAACTGCGCCTGTTTTCACTTCATTATCACGAACGTGCACCAACTGCTTAGACACGTGGCATTATTTGATTAAAATACGCTTGGTCGTGTACAGTTAGTGAGACACGTGTTGGACATGTAGAGTGGTAGTTAGGCGTTGATTTAGTCAAAGCGCGCCTGTTTCAGGGACACGTGGCAAGCTCTAAATTGATGTTGTATTGAACTGCGCCTTCTTCACTAAGACGTAGGCGCAATCTGCAAAGTGCGCTTGAATTCGGATGGAAGTAGGCGCTATCTGCTGAGTTCAGAGGGAAGTAGGCGCAGTCCGTTGATAGCGCCTAGTTCTTTGATGTAGGCGCAATCTGTTTAGACAGCTGTCATATCTTCCTCGAGCGCCGCGCCATCAGAGGAATGATAGCGCCACTCAATCTTCGTGTTGTCGGGAAATGATGACTCCACGTCAGCTAAGCGCGGTTTGTGAAATGCGCCTCTATGATGCAAAAATAGGCGCGTTCTGTGTTTGTTGATGAAGTAGGTGCCATTTGTTTGTAGGCGCATTCTGATTAATCTGTTGAACTTAACTTAGGCGCGGTTTGATTTTTTTTTGACCTACACTTAGCTGGCACAACATATGATTGGTACCGCAGCCTGCCTGACGGCTCTATCACTTCATTTGCCAGGCTCAAGCAGATGTTCCTGGAATGATTCTATGAAGGTATCAATGATATGACTATATCTGCCCTCAACAAGATCAAGCAAAGACATAATAAAACTGCTGAGAGTTTCATTGAACGATTCTGCCGAGAAGCACTCAAAATGCCTCCTGGAACACCATCTGTTGTAACGATAGACACTTGTAAATCAAACTTGTTGCCTATCATTAGCATGTGGACGGGGTTAACACAGTTCCAGGATTGGCCATCATTCATCGTCAATGCTAAAGCAGCTGAAGTTAGCGCTGAGAAGTTCAAACAGTTAGGGGTACACATGTCTAACCCTGATCGAGATGAGCCTTCTGCATACGGTAGCGGTAATCGCCAGAATAACCGCAAGGGCAAATAAACCTTGAATATCGACCTCAAGAGCAAGGAATCTTTGGCCGTTAACGTGGTTCAACCCACGTCTACCTTTGCTCCTTCTGTACCTCCACCAAAGGAACCTCGCCCAAAAGTAGAGTATTCTTTTGATGAAAATGATACAGCGAGCATCTTCGACTGTTTGCTTAAAAGCAATAAATTGCAACTCCCTGACCCGAAGAAGCCTGACGAAGTCGGTAAAACTGACCACCCTAAGTATTGTGTTTATCACAGGTTCATAGGGCATCCTACTCGGGCATGCTACGTGCTCAAAGGCAAGATTCAAGAGTTGGTTAACGCCGGTGTCGTCACTCTCCAGCAGGATGAAAAGACTGTTACGGCCAATATGATTTCTGTACAGTTCGGTGACTTTCTGCCACAAGTGCTACAGAGTGGCATCATTTCCATTCCCAGGGCCACTCTGGAGATTAAGAATCTTCCTTCTCCACGAAGTGAAGATCTTGTCCCCTTATCCCTTGATAATGGCGAGATCATGTGGATCCATCCTGATCTTGTTTCAGATTTCGAAGTTTCTTTTTCCTCCAAGCAAAAAGAACGCTCTAAGGGCAAGACAAAGAGCTGCAATATGGTATCTTTTGACCCCCATAGTTGAAGAAGAGATCCTATTGGGCACCAGGTCAGGAAAAACCTATCTACGGGAGCATCCCGAAACTCAGAAGAATCCTGCTCATCTTCTGAGGCTGTTCTAATACAGCCTGTCTCTACGGAGGACATCCCTTCTACATCATTATTGGTTGTGGAACCAACTCCTCCTAAACCGACAGCAGCCGACAAAGGCAAACAACAAGTCCGCTTCGACAAAATTTTGAAGAAGTCTTCCCCTTTGGACTTGAGAAGTCGTACAACTTTAACATATTGGCTCAATTGGCCAATACACCGGCCAGGATGTCTATCTTCGAGCTCTTACGTCTCTCTAAAGAGACTCGAGAAACACTGAGTGAGGCTTTGATGTAGGCAGAAACTTGTCTAACTCTTCTCAAGAAACCTGAATCAGAACCTGTCTTTTGTCTCCACTGTCACAGTATGCTGGAATTAATTCCAAACATTACCTTCACACAAGATGACATACTGATGGAAGACAATCGACATGACCGTCCTCTCTACTTTACAGGATATGTCAAAACCATAAAGGACGACCGTATTCTGATAGATCCAGGGTCAGCACTCAGCATCATGCCGAAGATGATGTTGGATGCTCTAAAGATTCTAGTGCATAGCCTCTCTGGCACTATCACCACCATCCTGGGATTCAACCAGGAAAGGAGTGAACCTTTAGGCAAGATACGCCTAAAACTCCAAATTGGCAATCTTCGCACGAAGGTGACCTTCTATATTATAGACAACCACGGTTGCTCTTACAATGCTCTTCTGGGGAGACCATTCCTTCATGAACACAACATTGTTCCTTCTACTCTCCATCAATACTTCAAGTACGTTGATGACAAAGAAGAGGTCCAAAAGAAGTTGCAGATCTCTACCCTTTTAAAGGTGTTGAAGCATATTGCAACGACGCTCGCATGTACAAAGAAGAGTTTATGAAGGTAGTACTGGCCATAGATGTTGAGGAAGAACAAGAAGCAGTGCCCAATGACACTCTCATCATACCTGTCAAAGGGCGTGTCTCTCATCAATCCTCCAAACCAATGGCTATTCACCTGCCGGCCCAGAAGCAATCAATTGGTGGTAATCAAAATCAAAGGGAGCTCACCTCTTCTGAGCCACTTGTTATCGACCTCCGTCGTAACAAGGATCAAAGGGAGCTCACCTCTTCTGAGCCACTTGTTATCGACCTCCGTCGTAATAAGGATAAAAGAGATCTCACCTCCTCTGAGCCGCTTGTTATCGACCTTCGTCGCGACAAGTCTAATCCTCCTTGCTCTTCTTTTTCTCCCCTTGTAATCGATCTGACCAAGCTTGCTAAGGCTAAAGGCTGGTTGTAAATACGAATGTACAAATCAATAAAAAAGCATCTACTTTCCAGTATACTGATGTTATTTATCAAACTAAATGCTATTTGGATATGCTAGACAGCTTTCAGTCATTTACAATAGGGGTCGTACAATCCCTTTAGACAGAGGTCTTATTTGAACATCCAGATGACTCATTTTGTTGTCCCTTCTCAAAAGAGATACAAGAGTCCAATACTTTTTAGTAAAGGGCCAGAACAAAAATTCAGCTATACGGATGATAGCAAAAGTAACGATATGGGACGTCTCCAACTTCGTCGTTATAGTCAACAATCAAAAGACATCACCCGAAAGATGGATTATGACTTCAAGAATGGCCTCAATTATGGTAAGGGTAGACGAACTCCTATCCGTACAGTTGTTCTGAAAGAAAAATCAGAAATGTACTACAGCAGGACAAAAAGAGGTCTCAGATATACTTCACCTCCAGTCTTATCTCCAGAAGTCTTCGAATCCGATAATGAGGAGCGTTCTAACTCTTCTGATTCCAGATCATGGGATTCTGACACCAGCATTGGTCAAGTTCATCAATTGATCGTATCTTCTAACATGGTTTCTGCTGAACTCCCAGAAGGCTGATGAGGATATCGAAGAAAATCTCGAAACAGATCCTTGGGTTCAACGAATGGATACCCAATGGGAACTCTGATTTGAACAACGAGAACCTCCTACCGAAGACCAATTGGTTCAAATTGGTATAGGAGAAAATGGGTCACCTTGTCCAATATTCATTAGCAAGAACCTCCCAGAGGCGAATAGGCAAGAATTAATTCTTCTTATTCGAGAATACATTGATGTCTTCGCTTGGAGTTATGAAGACATGCCAGGTTTAGATCCCAAAGTTGCTACTCATAAACTGAATATTTTGTCTAATACAAAGCCAGTCAAACAGCAGCAAAGGCGATTCAAGCCAGAAATGATGAATGCAATTGATGATGAAGTCAAAAAGCTCATAACTTGTGGCTTTATTCGAGAAGAACAACATCCTGATTGGGTAGCCAACGTTGTTCCAGTTTTGAAGAAGACTGGCAAAGTTCGAGTTTGTATCGACTTTCGAAATCTTAATGAAGCTTATCCAAAGGACGAGTTTCCTCTCCCTATTACAGACGTCATGATCGACAACACTTGTGGGTTCGAAAGGATATCCTTCATGGATGGATTCTCTGGATACAATCAGATTCGGATGAATCCTGAAGATAAAACATACCTCTTTTTGCACTCCTCGCGGAGTCTACTGCTACACTGTAATGCCATTTGGTCTCAAGAACGCTGGTGCAACTTACCAATGAGCTATGAGTACCATCTTTCGAGATCATCTGCGCAAGACGGTCGAATGCTATGTCGACGATATTGCTGTCAAGAGTCGTCTAAAGGAAGATCACATCCAAGATTTAAGAACTATCTTCAATCTAATATGACAACATCAATTAAAAATGAATCCCACCAAGTCATTCTTGGGTGTCTCTAGTGTAAATTTCTCGGCTTCATTATTACCTCTAAAGGTATACACGTGGATCCCGAGAAGATCAAAGCCATTCAAAAGATGTGTCCTCCACGCAACTTAAAAGAGCTACGAGGATTCCAAGGTCGACTTGCGTAGATCAGGAGGTTCATTTCATATCTGTCTGGACGCTGCAGATCATTTACTTAGTTAAGAAAGAAGGGTGTATCTTTCGTTTGGACCGAAGAATATCAACGAGCATTTGATGATATAAAGCGGTATCTGATGAACCCACCAGTCTTGGTGCCACCAATCTCAGGCATACCATTCTTAATGTATGTCCGTGCTATGGATCATTCGTTGGGTGCTTTACTTGCCCATAAGAACAAAGAAGGCCATGAACAAGCCATCTACTATCTTAGTCGAACTATGATTGGTGCTGAACACCGTTATAGTCCGGTTGAGAAAGAAGGCCTAGCTCTTAGTTTGTTGTTCAAAAGTCTCGGCAATATATCATTGGCCAAACCATTCACGTCATTTCCCGGGTTAATCCTCTTCGGGTACTGATGAAGAAGTCCAGCACACTCAATTCTCGACTGGCTACATGGGCCATTCTGCTAGCCCAATACGACATAGTTTATGTTCCGCAAAAGTCTGTTAAGGGTCAAGCACTGGCTGACTTTTTAGCAGCTCATCTTGTTCCAGAGATATCTAAGCTTTATGACAAAATTCCAGACGAAATATTGAAATCAAACATGATCTCTGAAGAATTTCCTACCTGGAGTCTGTTCTTCGACGGAGCATCCCGGATCGGACCAAATGGGACCATTATCGCAGGAGTTGGAATTGTTCTAGTCTCTCCAGAAGGATTAGCTATCCAAAGAGCTTATTCCTTAGACCAGCCGTGTTCTAACAATGTGGCTGAATACAATGCCTTGCTTATTGGACTCCAGTTAGCTAAACAATTGGAAGTCGAATATCTTGAAGTCTATGGTGATTCTAAACTGGTTTTCAATCAGGTTAGAGGAACATACGAAGTTTGCCATCAAGATCTAGTGCCCTATCATGAAGCATCGATTTACATGGCTACATCATTCAAAGCTTTCTTTATTGAATATGTTCGACGAGCTTGCAACACTGAGGCAGATGCTTTAGCTAATCTCGTGACAGTCTTAGCAATTCCCGTCAAAAGACAACAAGTGGTTGTTGTTTCCAATAGAGAGTTGTTCTGCATTGAAATAAATCGCAACATTGAGTTCAGTAACTTCATCGAAGTCAATGTTATCAATGAAGATTGGAGAGTTCCTTTCATTGACTTCGTAGTTCATGACATACTTCCTGAAGATCCTAAGGAGGCTACGAGTATTCGTCGACAATCACTTCGATTCTACTACAATCAGACCACCAAGACTCTCTATCGACGGACTTATGACGGCCTACTCTTGCGCTGTCTTGCTGGTGATAAAGCGAAGCAGGTATTGCGTGAAGCTCATGACGGTGTCTGCGGAGCACATCAACCTGGCCCTAAGTTACAGGATCGTATTCGACGAATGGGTTACTACTGGCCCTCTATGGTATCTGATGCCATCGAATATGCAAGGAAATGTCGAGCCTGTCAAATCCATACAGATTTTATCCATCAACCGTCGGAATTCCTTCATCCGACTGTTGCTTCCTGGCCTTTTGAAGCTTGGGGCATGGATTATAGGACCCATCAATCCTCATTCTTCTAAGGGACATTGGTTTATTCTAGCAATAACAGATTATTTCTCCAAGTGGACCGAAGCTATACCTTTGGCTGAAGTCAAAACCAGCAGCGTCATCAACTTCGTCAAACACCATATCATTTACAGATTTGGTGTACCTCAACGAATCATTCACGACAATGGACTTCAGTTCATCAATCAAAAGTTCACCAGGTTCTGTGACGATCATCGGATTAAAAATGTTGCCTCTACAGCTTACAACCCTGCTGCTAATGGCTTGGCTGAAGCCTTCAACAAGACTATCATCAAACTCCTTAAGAAGTTTGGGTCTACTAACAAACAGAATTTGAGTGAAAAGCTCGGAGAATGTCTATGGGCCTACCGTACTACGGTCCGCAACCCCACAAGTTGTACACCCTTCTCTCTAGTGTACGATTCTGAAGCAGTTCTACCCCTGGAACTTCAAATTCCATCTTTGAGAATTGCCATCGCTAACGAACTTACTACAGAGAATAATGATCTTCTTCGACTTCAAGAATTGGAGGCGTTCGACGAGAAGCGACTATTGGCTCAACAACATATTGAATTGTATGAAGCCCGCATCTCAAAGACTTTAACCGTAAAGTTAAAGTCAGAGCCTTTCAGAAAGGAGAACTTATTCTAACAGTCAGACGTCCTATGACTATGACTCACATGAGCAAAGGCAAGTTTGACGCGAAATGGGAAGGGCCTTATATCGTAAGCAAAGTCTTCTCTAATGGAGCCTATCAACTCACAGTGTTGGACGGTCGAGTTGCGATGATGCCTATCAATGGCAAATTCCTTAAAAAGTACTATGTATAAATGCAAAAGAGATTTCTTGTAAATGTGACAAGATAATTCATAAATTTTATTTTTATTTCATCATAAACGATATTACATGATATCAAGGACGAGGATCAGTATCGTCCTTTTTAAAGACAGGACGAGGACTACTGCCGTCCTTTTCAAAAATATAGTCAGCAAAGGAGCTGAGGACATCCTTGCTCGATTTTACTATAAACGCGCAAGCGGCCATCCTCATAGCCTCTTCTTCTTCAGTCTTCCCTGGCTCAACTAGGAAGGCCAAGATATCCTGTGGCGGTTTGTGTGCAGACGAACCTTCGCCCGCCTCCGTCTGCTTTGGTTGGATTGGCTCGGCTGGACGTTCCTCAGCGGCTTCTTCAACCTTTGGGACGATCTCAGCCTTCTTGGATGCATCTTCAGATGACATTTTGTGTTAAAAAAATTGAAACTGATCATTCCATCTGAATTTATGTTCTATTTATAGACATAGATTCTTGAGATAGTCTATTACGAAAACCGAAGCGACGTGTTCTTCACAACATTCACTCATTTATTACGACGGTTCATCCGTTCATTCCATTCATCCGACGGTTCACCGTTCACTACATCCAATTGACGGTTCATCCGTTCATCCCGATGATTCATTTCGTTCATTCATTCTGACGACTCATCCGTTCATCCATATCAGCAACTTGTTACGTATTGATTACCTCTGATTAAGTTGTCTACCGAAATAATGATATTCAAAAAAATTATATTCTGCCATGTCCACATTACCTCCGAGCAGATATAAGGAATATAATTATTTTCTAAAATCAAGAAATATATCAGTCCTGAACCTCTG
Organism: Iris pallida; assembly: GCA_029216955.1. Classification (NCBI taxonomy): domain Eukaryota; kingdom Viridiplantae; phylum Streptophyta; class Magnoliopsida; order Asparagales; family Iridaceae; genus Iris; species Iris pallida. The sequence continues at coordinate 4,634,774 of JANAVB010007198.1, forward strand.
AATATATTTTCTATCGCTATTATATCCGTAACAGAATATGCAACAAATAATAGAGCCACAAAATAATGTCTTTTCATTGATTCATTGATAAAGGTGAAAGATATTACAAAAAAACATACTGTAAAGAAGAAAATACAGAAAGTTTTCTTTCATTCAGCCAGAGGGATCATAAGATCAGCAATCTGCTGCTTCAAAGTTTGGAGCCGTTCATCACGAGAATCCAGCACTCGTTTCCTAGCCTCTGTTATTCCATATTCAGCATCGAATGTTGGCAAGGTGACTAATCGGCGAGCAATTTTATCCTGATAAAATTTGACGAATTTATTTTTCTCATGGGTCAGAACATCCAGTTGCTGAACTGCGGCCTGGTGCTGTGTGGTCTCTTCATCAATAGCAAGTTGAATGACTCTCAACTCCTCTTGAAGCCGAGCGAACTCTGCTTCAAATCAGCAACCTCGTTTCCTTTTTCCCAGCAGTAGACGCTACTATATTGAGCTGAGAATCAAACTCTGAGGATTTCGTGGCAAAAATGTCCAAGAAATTCTTAAAATCAGCCTTCGAAACCTCAGCTTCTTGAGCTATTCTCTTGAATTCGGCAGTCACGAGCGGCTTTACTTCCCCTTGATTGAGGTCTTTGTAAACCTTGATCGATTCTTCCAACTCATCCAACACATGTTCAAGATAAACGTCCCGAGCCTCATCACCCTGATCTCGGATGCCTCCAATCAGGTAGGAAGTTGGACCTCTAATAGTATTGAAACCAACTTTTTTTTTCATTATCCTTTTTACTAAAGGTCCGAATGAAGTGAAGAAAAAAGTGGTGAAGGAAAACTATAAATTTGTTGGTAGCCACTGCACTAGGTATGGCAACTACTCATATAGAAGCTTCAGCAACGGATGTCTGCGAAGGTGGAAGTTCAGCATCTCGAATATTGGCTGTAGCCTCTTTGACATGGGAACCATGGTAGAGCTGGTCGCCCCTCCCGGATGTTCTTCTGCAAAATCAAATGAACATCATTAGTTTGCCGTCACTAAAGACTATCAAAAAGATCAAAATGAAGGCAACTTACCAATGCTTGGTTTGGTGACAAGATTGTCATTTATTGAAACAGGCTGAAGCCTCACGAAAGTAGTTTCATACATCACTGCCTGACTACTCTCCGCTTCGGAGCCACCTGATAGATGACGGCTGCTATTGGCTATCGCCTCTGTCTGGACCATATTAGTGTCTGCCAGAAGAACTGCAGGAGTTTGGATTTCTGCATGGATGAAGGTTAAAACATCAGTCATTTAATCTATAAATGAAGATTATCAAAATCAGTCAATACCTCTTTGATCTTTTGGGTCGGTGGCAGTAACCTCTCCCGGTGCTACTTCATCAGCAGCATTCTTCTCCTGTGATGCTTGGTCAGCAGCATCCTCTTCCGAAACTATGTTGTCGTTAACATCCTCTGCCAGTGTTTTCTCATCATCTGATGTCTCTTCTGGTGCTTCTTCATCATCACTTGCATCGATCGGATCTGCATATAGAAGTCAAAGTCACATCCATCCAGGGCTTCTATCATTAGTCGATCCTCTTCAGCGCGATGCAAACTCGGTGTAACCAGATCAGCTGCTCCCATTGCAAGTATAGGAGGCATCACTACTTTAAGAGACGATTCTGACTCAATGATCATAATTAGAGTTGCAGTCCCTTCTCTTGCTTCTGTAGCCTCATCTCTTGTCTCCGCAATCTCTCCTCTTGTTTCTGTGGCCTTATCCCTTATTTCTGCGCTTGTAGTTCCTTCTCGTGTATCTATCACCTGCCCAAGCTCAGGAGGAGGTGTAGGAGAAGACATCATAACCCCAGCGGCAGCATTAACCAGGGTCGATGTATGGATGGGTCTTGAGGGAGTGTTTGCTTTCTTTTTGAAGGCTATTTTCTTCCTATGTAGAGGTTCTTTAGGACTCTCTACGTCTACAGCTTGTGTCTGTCTTTGGATTGAGGTAGGGGTCGTCGCTTCCTCTCTATAAGCTGACTCAGTCTGTTGTCGAGACTGTGATCGGGTCTCAGCGGCCGATCGTTTAGGCACCATGGGTGTCGACGACGAGAGGAGGAAGAAGAAGTTGAAATAGGAGAATCACAAATGCTTAAATGCTCGAAGGAGTTTTTCTCTCAGAGATTCAAAAGCAAGTAAAACTTAAGAGAATAAAGGAGGAAACTATTTATAGTTTCTCACAGGAACCCAACAGTCACCTCCGATTGCGCAGAGAAAATCAGAACTAATTCCTCAAAACGCGCAGGTCGAAGCACAACTTGATTTCAAACTTGAAATTCAAAGTATTTCGAAACTTTGAAATATTTTCAAATTTTGAAAACTTTGAAGGGGGTCTTGTAAGTCCTAAAAATTAAGTTGCACCCATCAAATAGTGCATAGAAATCCAAACTGCGCACCCATCAAATGAACAGCGCTAACATGAACAGCGCCAAAAGTCAACCGCGCTAGACTGAATCGTGCCACCTGCTGAGCTCATCAATGCTGACGTGGCAAAGCCATCATTACCTGACAAGAAAATCAAATCCACTGACAGCCCGAAAAGTGAGAAGTCTGTTCGTTTTCCGTGCCGCGCCGCACTCTAGGACAGCTGTCCAAATCCCAGCGCTGTCCAGCTGTCCAAATCCCAGCGCGATCCATTGACCAGAGCTGAGCGCAGTCTGAAGCTAGCACTATTCAATCCCAACACAGTTGTGGCATGATCCATCAAGCTTTTTGAAGATAACTGACACTTATTACGTGGCTTACATGCCATCAATTGCTCGCCACGTGGCAACCATCTGTACACGACAAAGCATATTTTAATCAAACAATGCCACGCGTCTAAATACAGTTAGCCCACGATCGAGCAACTACCCAAAGGCCAGCACAGTTTATAACCTGCACAGTCTGTCACTGGCGCAGTTCCACTATAACAAATAGGGCCTACAATAGCAGTTTTTCTATAGCGTTTAAGTGTCCCCGCTATAGAATGTTATCAACAATAGCATTTTTTATGCAGTACTATAAAAAATATCTATCTATAACGTTCATGAATGCCATAGAATGTATAACATTCATCTTTACAGTATCATCACAAAATTATTTCTTTCCCCAAAATTTTCATTTTGGCGCCCAGGCCCCCCATCCCGATTAAAATGTTTCCCCCAATCTCTCTTTCTCCCTCACTTCTCACACAAACATAAAACTCTCTCTCTCTCTCTCTCTCTCTCTCTCTCTCTCTCTCTCTCTATCACTTCTCACACAAAATTAAGTCTGTGCCTCAAACTCTCTAAAGCTAAGGAAAGCTAGAGTTTTTCGAGCTCAAAATTTAGGTTTCCTCGGCACATTTCCTCCAGTTTGGCTCGGATCGATGGAGCCGACGTCTAGCTCCGGCTCAAACCCCTGCCCCACCCGCTCCCGCTCTCGTTCTTCCCCCTCCTTTTACCTCTGCCCCTCCCCCTCCTCCTACCGCTCATGCTCTCGCTGGAACCCTAAGTTAATTTTCTTCTTCTAAAAACTTTCTTGAGCCCTAACCCGATCCCTCATTCCCAGATCTCTCTCACTTTCTTTCTCGGTAGGATTTTCCTTCTCTCTCAAGATCTTGGGCTATCCCAGAAACTAGTTGCTCTCGAAGGAGAAGAAAATCCCCACTCCTTGACTCTATTCCATCGATCTCTCTTACTATTTTTTTTTTCGTTCTAATTAGGGTTTTTTCTTCCTTGTTTTCTATGGTTCGATGTAGCCGTTCAAGAGGTACGTGGACATCGGAAGGGTTGCCCTCGTCAACTATGGAAAGGACTTCGGGAAGCTCGTCGTCATCGTCAACGTCGTCGATCAACAACAGAGTAAAAATCTCAATTCCTAATTACTTGTTGATTCGTTAGCATCTAAAAGTGGTATTTGAACCGTCATGGCATAGTTCTTCCAAGAACTGTCCCTCTCTGGCCTACATCCTAATATAATTACCTATATGCTCTTTGCCTCCATCTTCTTTCCGCGAGAGTGGTTGGCTGTGCCTGCAGCCTCTCCCGGATGTGGGCTGACGGGTACGAGCCCAACGTCGCATCTACTACGTCGTACTCGATGGGGCGTGCGGTCATGGGGATCTTGATGCTATGAAGGAAATTTTTAAGGAGATGGAGAGTGTGTGTTCCCCTAATGTGGTGACCTATACATGTTTGATAAAATATCTCTGTGAGAAGTGAAGGCTGAACACAACTACTTAGCTAGTTTTTATTTTATTTTTGAGAAGATGAAGAGGATGTCTTCCTCCAATATTTTTTTTTCTGATATGAAATAGAAACTGTTGATTTCAACTTTTGGGGTTAGATGGGGGTAAAATAGATACGTTGTTTCTTCAATTTCTACTGAATATTAGCCTTTTTTTATGTAGAATATTTTTTCACGAGACTTTACTCAAGGTTTGAGTAAGTTCCAATTCTGAAACTTTCCAATTCTGTTTGCAATTTTCAAATGTATGTCCTTGATAATTTTTCTTAGTGATTTAATTCTCTCTCCAGGAGAAGTTTGTTTGCACTGAGTTAAGAAACACAGATACTCCAAAATGTTTGTCATGTACGTTTTGTCTCCTTGTTAAGAAACACGGACACTCCAAAATGGTTACCATATTCATGTTGTCTCCCGTCAGACATATTGGATATATATCATGCATACACTCTAAATTATACTAGGATATAAATCCGGGTGATGAGTGGATATAAATTTGCTACCAAATTTGCCACATGCGACCATATTATAGTATATCACACAGACACTCCAAAAGATTTTTTTTTTTTAGAGTTTTTCCAATGCCTTCTTGGTAAATTTGCTACCAAATTGACAAAAAAAAGTTGAAAGTAATACATAGCAAGTAAATCTTGCTTTATTTTTCACATTGGTATTTTACTAGACATTTTATGGCATTCTAGGGTTTTTGTTCAACAAGATTTATGTCTTCCTGTTTATTTTATTTTTTGTCAATTTTTAGTTTTTCTTTTTAGTTTCGATTAGTCTATGTTGTCCTGTCATGCTTTTCCTTAAATGGTAATGGATAAAGACTAACATGGTTATGCTAATTGTTTCAACTGCATATTTATGGTGTACTATTATGATATAATGCTATTGGGTATTTGGATAGTGAGGAATTAAAATGTGCTCGCTTTATTTTGGTTGGGAAAAATGATCAGTAATTTGCCATTATAAGGATGGTGGATGGGACTTGTGAAACAGGAATATAAGTTCTGCCCAAGTATTCCTGCATGTTATTGAGGATGAGTTATTCAGTGATTGGGTATGGACACGTTTGCTGCATCCTTGAAGTTGGAATATGCTTCAGCCTTATCTTCTACCATATTAGGAGTAATACAGATAATTTCTCAAGTACAGATGAACTAAATGTCAAAATTTCCCTAGATTCTCTTTGTTTTTGTGGCAGCTATGTTACACTAGTACGGACAAGAATAAGGATAAGGACACGATACAAATACAGGATACAAGCATTTTCAAATATGTACAGTCGTCACCTATGTTGTATGGATATGGGAACAAGTACAGGTTCAGACACGATACAGATATGGGGTACCATTTTCCGTGTCAGTGCAACAGTGTGTGGGAGCAATCAACTTAATGTTACTATTGGGCTTGCAAATTAATAGTTGAATGGTTGCAGTTGAAATTTGGATTTGTTCATGACATTGAATATCTTACAGAATGTGGGGACCTGACTTAGCTTACGGTTTAAGCTTATAGTTTTAGTGGAATCTGAAAGAAACATTGTAACAGGTGTGTGTGTGTGTGCCTTCTTTCATGCTTACCACTTTGTAATTATTCATTCTATTTTTCATTAATTGAGAATAAGCAACCAATTCAGGGTTCTAGTTAATGTGATCAGAAGGGACTGTTGCTCCCTTGAAGTGTCAGTTCTTTGGTATTTCACGATATATACAAGATTTAGGCCTCGTTTGGTACATTGTAATCGCAATGTAATCAAATGAAAAAAATTAATTTTTTTAAATTTGATTACATTACGATTACGACAGTGAACCAATCGGGTCACTTTTCCTTGAGAACAAATTAGTTTATGAGTTTTATCTTATATTGAGAGTTTATTTTAATATTATATCATGTTTATTCTACCTGAAGTTTTTACACGTGAACCATCAAAAGTTAATAAGCTCACTTATTTCAGGTTCTTGGTAATGCCAATGGGGATGTTGTGGTGCTCGTGTCAATTTTAATATTCAAGCCAAAGGGGATGTTGTGGTGCTCGTGTCAATTTTAATATTCAAGAATCAGGTGTCAGTTACAGGGATGCTTGGCTACACTGTTCACATTCCTTACACTGTTCACATACTATCCAATATGGTAGCATTGGAAAAACTCTAAATTTGCCACACGACCAGTGGATATAATTCTTGGTGGATGTTTTTTGACTAATTAGTGGATAACTTGGTGGAGTCTTCAATAATTTGGTGGGTTATGGTTTGACTAACTTGTTACTATGGTTTTTTGACTAATTTGTTACTATGGTTTGTTCAGTTTGAACCCTGGTCGGTTTGTTTTCGTAGGCCTAATCAGGTACAAAGTTTGTAAATCTTAATATATAACTATGTTATCAGCTATGCTGCTACCGACGGACACATATACATTTAAGGGCACATATATAGATGTCTGCTACATAGACGGTTTGGCCCTAGTTTTTCTGTGTAGGTGACAAGGTGTAGGTCTAGGTGATGGTTGTTGGGGATGACCTATTTCAAGCATGTCATTAATGGAATGACATGTTTGAAATAGTAAAGTTTATTGATTCTTCAATTTCATTTGTTTAGCTACTTTTAACAAGGTTGCTTCTTGTTAATGATTTTCTATAGTGGAACTGTTTTGCAGAATAAAGTTTTGTGAGGGCTTCCTCTGGTTGGTAGATTGAAAGTTGGCAGTTTTTGCTTAATCCGAAACTTAGTTTGCATGTTGGAAATCTTTCATTGATTTCTAGGGGTAGTCTCGGGTCATTTCTAATCATGCTTATTGCTTTGTCCTGATACTCATTGCTTAGTTGTGCATCTGAATGTTTCAGCTAAGTTTTATGGCTTTTACCATACCAGCTTTCTATTTGTCGATCAACGCATACATGGCAACACGATAGGCTATGGAAATGTGGTGAATTTATGGGTTTCAACTGACTATTCTTCCACATACATTAAACTTGTTGAGGAATCTGTTTCTTAATTTTTTAAGGAAAAGAAGGAATCGTCCGAAACTATAATGTACTTTATATTTTTAGAGAAGTATATGAATTTCCTCTTTACTTATTTTTCTTTGACGTCTTTTCTTTGTTGTTTTTGCAAGGGGTTGGAGACCTTCATACATAAATGTTTTACTTGGTGTGAGGAAAAAAATGAACATCCCTTGTTCCAGCAAGTTGCCAACAAAAGACCTTGAAGTTGAAATTTTTCTTCACCTTCTGTAAGAATATTCGAGTACTCCCCCCCTTCTCTCTCTCTAGCCTATTGAGCTTCATCTCTAGCCAAATAAATATTAGAGCTGAATTAGTGATGTTGAACAATCAAAATGCACTGCTGATGTTGGCCTTAAAATCCTAATAAACTGAAACAAGGTCCAGACATGAAAACAATGATCGAAAAGTGTAGGAATTGAAGTTACAGATAATGTAGAAATTAGGGTCATGGATTATAGGTGTAACTGGGAGAATCTGTCTGAAATTACACTAATATGAAATTTTCCAGGTAGCAATAATTGGTCGGCCAAATGTTGGGAAATCCAGCCTTCTCAATGCATGGAGCAAAGTACGTTGCATAATCTGCATATCACAGTCCGAATACTGGTTGCTGACATTTCTGAAATAAAAAACTAATATACTAGAGAAATGATTTAACAAATTTATTTATACTATTTTTATGTTGCTCATATGCCCAAACTATATCTACATTAGCTTCTCAGAAGCATGACCTTCCTTCATTTCTTGTAAGTATACATTTGTCATTCTACCTTACAAATATTCTTTATCATTGATGTCATGTTCCTGTCTTCCTTTACAACCCCTACTATAAAGTGCATAGCAATGAATTTGACGTGTTACCCTTGCAATCTAATCAAAACCCAATATGTAGAATCAGTCCGTCTCTCCTTCGACGGGGACCCCCTCCTCTCTCCTTCCTGCTGAATTTAATGCTTCAGACTTTATGACGTATGTATCTACTTTTGTACACATAGAGAGTCAAGATGCCATGTAATTGATAGTCTTTAATCTTAGACATTATTTGTGAACAAAAGTAGAGACATAATATACTGTAGTATAAAAATTAACATTTTTGTGTATAAAAATTAGTGATGTTGAACAATCAAAATGCACTGCTGATGTTGGTCTTAAAATCCTAATAAACTGAAACAAGGTCCAGACATGAAAACAATGATCGGAAATTAACATTTTGGATGATACAAATGAAATTAGTTTTACGCCAAGTAAATCTTTCTCAGCTGAGTATGGTTATATATGTGTGTGTGTGCGCGCACACACAACACTAATGCTTTGCTATCATATGTTACTTCTATAGGAGTCTGCCAGACATGTTGAAACTCTAGATGCAATTACAAGATACTTGGACATGGGAGTATACAGTTAGTGGGAGGAAGAAAAGAAACTGGAATTTCTTACTAGAGAGCTGAAAGGAAATAGGCTCTAGTTCCCCCAACTATAGAGGTACACTCAATCTTTTCTTGAAAACTCAGTCATGTTTCCCAAGTTACTCTGTACAGTCTGCTTGTATGTCCTTTTACCATATTTCTCCACACTAATTGATAGTGTGTATGTCCTTTTACATATTTCCCCACCTTTCAGATTTGCCAATTGGGTCTCCTAGTAGACTCTTTTTTTAGACAAGTAAATCCGATCGGAAAGAGAAATGAAATGATTGTTCTGGGTACAATGCTCAATTTCCCTTTCCAAAATCAACTTTTGCCATAATTGATAAAAATTCACTAGGATCACTAATGTTGTTGGTAATAACTCAAGTGAAACTACAAAAATATATTCATACATCTGAGACTTTTACATTTATGTAATCCAGTACTAAACTTCATGGAGATTTCAGGTGCCTTCGGATGTGAAGGAGGTCTTGGACACCTTTAGGGTGGCTGCTGAACTAGGGAGCGAATCTCTTAATTGGTAATAATATATAATAATTCTTTTTTGAAGCAGTTTGAGGGTGGTTCCTTTATTCGAAACTATGAAGGATTTGAGAGCAGCAGGATTGGTTATAAGGAAGTTACTGTCAATTGATTGGTATAGGGAGCATATTATAAAGAACCATAATGGAAAACAAGAGGTGCTAGTGCTTTCAAAGTGTACCAAACCATGTTAACAGTTCCAAGTTAACTAAAATTTCTTCACACTTGCAGGTCATGGTTGGTTATGATTCTGGTAAAGATGCTGGCCGCTCCACTGCTGTATGGGAACTGTGTACAAGGCCCAAGAAGATGTTGCTTGCAAAGAGTATGATATCAAAGTTACATTGTTCCATGGTTGTGGAGGTATTATAGCTCGTGGTGGCGGACCAACATATCTTGCAATACAGTCACAACCTCCTGGCTCTGTGATGGTAAGCTATTATATTTAAGTCCATTATTTCAGATGTATGTTCTTTCATTCATATGTTTGATGCTTATTGTTTCTTTGTTCAATTCATGTCCACTCTTTATCAGGTATACATGTGTCCAACTTGAGTATCAGAAATCTGTCCAGTAAAAACCTTTTGCACTTTACTTCATGTATTACACTGCTTTACATAACACTACTGTCCTGCAACTTCACATTTAACACACTGCATGCCTCCTTAGCCACTGAACATATTGTATTAGCTATTACATAACACTACTTGAGTATCAGAAATATTTCTATCTTATTTTTTTATATCATAATGTTTTCTTCTCAATTTTGTGTAGGTTGGCGTATATGTTTTTGATGGTTGTGGATAGCTGCTAGAGGGAAGGAGGCGAGCTATTTTTTGGCCTACAGATATTTGTAAATGGAATGGTTTATTTTGGAATACAGATACTTTGTAAATGGAATGGTTTATTTTGGCGTACAACTACTTTTTCTATCTTGAATGTTTTAATGACTACTTTTTGTACATCTTGAATGTTCTAAAACATTTCATATTTTGGCAAATCTTTACTATATCTTGATTGATCGAAATGCAAGTTGCGATTGAAATTGTCTGCGATTGAAATTGATCGAAATACAAAACAGGTTATGAAATATGAAATTCTGTAGCAGATATGAAAGGATATGAAATTCTGTAGCAGGTTTATAGCACTAAAACGTCTAAATTGCTGCTACCACGATAGCATATGATGAACGCTATAATAAATCAAACCATTCATCAAACGCTATAAAATCCACAGCATTCACAAACGATAAATAATCCACAGCATTCATAAACGCTATAAGTAATCCACAGCACTCACGAACGCTATAAACAATCTACAGCGTTCTAGAATGCTATAAAGTATTTACAGCATTCATAAACGCTATAAACCATCAACAGCATACACGAACGCTATAAACCTTCTACAGCATTCAGAACGCTATAATGTTATAGCGTTCACATGTCTGGACATACTATAGCGTGGGCGATCATAGCAGACAGAATATGCTATAGAAGGCTTTCTATAGCGTTTGCGCATGCTATTGTAGGCCATATTTGTAGTTATTCTGATGGTCTCTGAACTCTCTGAACTTCTCGAAAGCTTTCTATAGCGTTCTGCGCAATCCAGAATAACTATAAAACAATTATTTCTAGAACTCTATAAATAGAGTATCAAGTTCTTTATTAAAAAAAGAGGAGGTCATTTTCGAGACCATCAGAGATCAGAAGTTCTGTCCAAGTGCTGCTGCATTCTTCAGAGGCTATTGTCTTCAAAGTTATTCTCTGAAATACTTGTTTTGTAGTTATTCTGATGGTCTCTGAACTCTCTGAACTTCTCGAAAGCTTCGTCTTTAGTCTTGAGCAAGTAGATGAACGCGTATTTTGAGAAGTCGTCGATGAAGGTTATGAAATACTTCATCCCGGCCTTCGTGGAAAAATATTTGAAGTCACAGATATCAGAGTGTACCAACTCCAGAAGATCTGTGCTTCGATTAACCCGATGAAAGGATTTCCTTGTGATCTTCGTCTGAGCACACATTCACACTTGTCACGACCCGCACCCTTATGAGGGGTACGAGCACGTAGGTACGTCCAGCCTACGCCGCAGAATCGGTGGTAGAATGCTGTATATAACATCTGTAAATACCTACGACTAACAGTATAAATGTACCTGTACAGTATATACTCTTCGAATGGAGGTGACATAGCAATACAGTCTCAATCACAGAATAAAACTAAGGTAGATAGCTCAGAAGGAAAGACATATGATAGATGAAAGAGTAATAAGTCCACAGTCTAATACAAGCCCAGATATATACAACATCCCAGGGTATCAAAATATAATAGAGAACTACAGTCTGATAAAGCTGGCTGGATCGCAGTCCAGTCAAACCTAGCTAATCTACTTACTCTGGAAGTACAAAATCTAGTGGCTCTACTATAAGGCCACGATCCAAGGCTACTCCATCTAACTCGAGCCCATAATAGGTCGAGCAGTCCACCTCAGAGTCATCTGTAATATATCATAACGATATCCTGTCAGGAAAATGAGCAAGTACAAACACTAACAGCAGTTCCATGTGAATTGACAAATTCTATAAGAGACAGTATAATGAACTACAAGACAAAGATATATGAAGACTTGGGAACCGTTCGGAAGCCGAGTTACAACCCTTAAACCAAACAAGGACCGGGATTGTAACTCTTCTCCCGAGCAGAACTTAGTCTCCAATCAAGGTACAATGTAAAGGCAAATAGAGCATGTGAGTAACTGTATATCATGGCATGGTGAGAAAATACTGAATGTAGAACAGAGCGATATACGATAAGATAAAGTAAATAAAAATGTGATTTGAATTATTAGAGCGATATGTGATCGGCTTGGGATAAGTGACAGGACAGGCTATCCACTTGGCTCGACAATCTGCGGTGACCTCAACGGAAAGTCATGCCGGCCAACCTGGATAACGAGCACAAGGCAAAGGATCTCGCTACACCCTTCGTGAGGGAAGAGTGGTGCGAGCACATGAATAGTGACAGGGTGGCTTGGATCACATAGCCCCTAATAATTTTCCATTCCCAAATAGTACAATGGATCTGGACATGACACGTCATGGCACGTGATTTCGTAAGAGGTAGCAAATCCCCTTAGAAATCGATGTCTATACAAGTACAGGGAATAAGACAGGAAGTGTACCCATATACCCAGAAATCTAGGAACAATATCTCATGTTATGATCCAATGTGTACTAGTCCGTGAACTATCGTGACTAAGAATCAAGTAAGACACTACGACTGAATCGGATATAGCAGATATCAAGACAATGAAAACTATCAGTGAATGTACTCGCCTACTCCTGAGCTGTATGGTATATCAATGCTCAGAGCGGTAATCAGGAACCTAAATACGAGATACTGTAAGTTAATTTAGGTTTAAACAGTTTAGGAATGATTTACAATGAATGTATACAATCTAGGTCAAACTAGGTCTCACTGAGTCACACTAAGTCCTGTCAAGTCAATCTAGGTCAAATCAAGTTATATCAAGTCAATTTAAGCCAAACCAAGTCAATCCTAGGTCATACCAGTCATCACGGGTCAAAACAAGTCGAAGAAAGTCAAACGGGATCAAGAGTTGGCCTACAGTTGACTTTTGGTCAACTGGTCAACCCTGGTCAACTCTGGTCAACTCTAGGTCAACCCTGGTCAACCCTAGGTCAATGGTGACTAATAGTTGACTTTTGGTCAACTACACAAGTCTAATGGAAATTGGGACTAATTTGGGTAAAGCGTTGACCCATAGTTGACTTTTGGTCCAAAAAGTCAACCGTGGTCAACCGGGGTCAAGACTAGGTCTAGGCGACTATTTCTAACTATTACTAACCTCTACAACCTATATCCAAGTCCATCTTGGACTTGGAAACTCATATCTTGGCCGTAGGCCAATATCCTATTTTACCCTTAAAAAGGGTAAAATTCTAGCTTAGGCAACTATCAAGTTAGCCTACCTATGCTTGGTATTTTGACCCGAGCTCCCTAGGGTAGTAAGATACTAGCCTATACATATATTACCTACCAATATACCTAAGTAAAGTGGACATCTAGTCCATGTTACGGCCCATTGCCGGTATCTTGAATATTTCAAGATACGCAATGGTACCGCGCGATACCGGCGCCCTACAACCCGATTTCCACCCGGAAGCCTACCTGCAAAATTTAAATCACGTATTCTTGCCCACGCCAAGTTTCAACTCATTCCGATACTCCGAGCTCCGTTTCGCCCTCTAACTCGATTTTCCTCTATTTTCTATTCTAGCCTTCTTCCTATTCTTATAACTTCTTCCAATCTTTCCTTCTAACTTCTAATTCTTTCTAACTTCTAATTCCGTAAACTTCTTCTACTCTTCTCTACGAATCTATCCATATATATATATATATATATATATATAGATATATAGATATATATATATATATATATAGATATATATATATATATATAGATAAAGGGAGGGGGTTCTATAGGCTTAAAGCCAAAAGGGGGGGTTCAAACCTGGCAGCAGCTGCTGCCAGGGTGTGCTGCTGCTGTTACTGCAGCCTGCTGCTGCTGCTGTGACTGTTTCTTATTCTTCTTCATCTCTTCCTCTTCATCCCTACTTCCTACTCTCTCTCTCGCTCGCCTCTATCTCTCTCTTCTTATATATATATAGAATATATATATAGAGAGACAGATATATATATATATATAGACATATATATATAGAATATATAATATATATATATATATATATATATATAGATATATATTTATATATAGATCCCTCTCTATATATATATCGATCCATCTATAGATATATATAATATCCATCTAACCATCTATATATATAGATCTATCTATATATATATACACAACACTCACACATCTATATATACATGCATACACACCCATATCCATATACATATATAATACACACTCATATCTATATATATAAATACACTCTCATAACTAATATATATATATATATATATATTATACATATTCATATATATATATAATATATTATATATATAATATATATAAGATATATATATATATATATATATATATATAAAAACACACACACAACCCTCACACAACACAAACACACACACATTCTCACCACTCTCATCCTGACATGATAATTCATATCAAAATATATACACACACTCACACACATAAATACAATGTATATATATATATATATTTTTTTTTTTTACACACTCACACACATAAATACACATGTATATATAGATGTATATATATAATATATATTATATATATATATATATTATATATATATATATATATTTATATATATATATATATATATATATATATATATATATATATATATATATATAATATATATATATTATACCATTCAAAAAGGATTAAACCCTAATAAATCCTTAACCTATTTTCTAGGGAAAACCTACAATTTTGTGGGCAAAGGTGGAGAATCTTCTCCCCTCCATTATTGTGAATGAACTAATGCAAAAGAGAAATAAATGAAGAAATTAAAGCATACCTAGATTAGGTTGGTTGGAGGAAGAAAGCTTTGGAAAGAAAATGAATTTGAAAAGAGAGAGAGAGAGAGAGAGAGAGAGTTGCTTAGTGGAGAAGAAAGGGGGGGGCCTCTCCTTCATGGCCGGCCAAGCATGGCATGGGTGAGGGGCACTTGTAATTACAAGTTTGCCCCTCCCTAAACCAAATGCTAAATAAAATCCAAATTAGGTTTAGGAAGTTGCTAAAATAATTAAAAATCATAATTAAACATTATCATGGGGGACTAGTCCAAACTCTTAAACACCTAAAGTTTAGTGTGGTGGGCCATGGTTAGCTAACATGCTAATTACAGCAAGTCGAAATTCACCGGGGTCCCGAATTAACTCGGAATGCGATGAAATTCGAACCCGACTCCTATAATAATTAAATAATAATATTCATGAAATAAAATTTTCAAAAATATTATAAAATAGAAAATTACCATTTACCCCTAACGGGGAAAAGTGAGTGACAAGTATATCTACCTTAAAAAAAATTCGTCCTCGAAATTGAAGACAACAAGCACAGGAGAATCACAAACAGAATTAAAAGAAAATAAGTTTATACCTCAGGGCGCAAAAAGATAAGGAAAACGCTCCCGCATGTCGTCCTCCCTCTCCCAGGTAGACTCACCTGGAGAGTGATGTCTCCATGCAACCCGAACCAAGGGTATGACCTGGTTCCGGAGCACCTTCTCCCTGCGATCCAGATCCCACCGGCTGTTCTGGATAGCTGAGAGTAGGTCCCACCTGTATCGCTGAATGGTCCAATACATGGCTAGAATCTGCCACGTACCGCCTCAGCTGAGATACATGAAACACGTTGTGCACTCCCTCGAGCCTGGTAGGCAAGTCCAGTCGGTAGGCTACTGCACCGATCCTCTCTAAGATGGTGAAAGGTCCGATGTAGCGCGGACTGAGCTTTCCACCGTCACCAAAGCGAATAGTACCAGTGTCGGGGATATCCTCAGAAATATCATGTCACCAACCTCGAACTAACGGTCTCCGGTGACTATCGGCCCAATGCCGCTGTCTATCCTGAGCCACCCGAAGTCTGTCTCTAATCAAATCTGACCTTCTCGGCCGCATCCAAACCATCTCCGGCCAAGAAGCGGTCGCTCGACGACATCATCCCAAGACAAGGGAGTACAGCATCTCCGTCCATATAGAGCCTCAAATGGTGACATCTCTATACTGGCCTGGTAGCTGTTGTTGTAAGCAAACTCTACCAGGTGAAGATGGTCCTCCCAAGAACCCCCGAGATCTAGACACATGTGCGAAGCATATCCTCCAATGGATGGTCCTCTCCGACTGCCCGTCTGTCTGAGGATGATAAGCAGTACTAAACTTGAGCGGGTACCCAAGCTAGCCTAAACTCCTCCAGAAGTGGGAAGTGAATCGGCTATCCCGATCTGAAACTATGCTCACCGGAACTCCGTACAATCTCACGATCTGACGAACATACACTCAGCCAGCCTCTACGTAGACAAACCCATTTGAAAGGCAAAAAGTGGGCCGATTTGGTCAATCTATCAACGATGACCCAAACCGCGTCCTTCCCTCCTGGCGATCGTGGAAGTCCAGATACAAAGTCCATGGTGATGTGCTTCCACTTTCACTCGGGATATGGGTAGCGGCTGTAGCAATCCACCTGGTCTCTGTCTCTCGGCCTTCACCTGCTGACACACAAGATAACGAGATACAAACTGAGCTACCTCGCGCTTCATGCCATACCACCATACGTGCTCTCTCAGGTCCCTATACATCTTGTTGGCTCCAGGATGCATAAAATACTGAGAGCGATGCGCCTCCTGAAGAACCTCCTCCCGAAGCTCTCCATGCGGAACGCACAGCCTAGTACCGTGCCGCAACGACCCGTCTTCGGCTACAGAGAAATCGTCAAGCAAGCCCATCCTCACCTGCTCCCTGATGCTCCTCAGGGCAACATCATCATACTGCGCTGACCTAACTCTATCCATCAGCTCAGACTGAATCTGCAAACCCCACATCTGGATCTCCATGCCCGAAATGATGACCTCGATACCCAAAACTATCCAGGTCGGCCAACAAATAACGATCTGTCGTCAAGAACATAGCAGCTGGATACCTGCTCAAGGCATCTGCAACTACGTTGGCCTTCCCCGGATGGTACTGCAAGGATATATCGAAGTCCTTCATCAGCTCTAACCACCGCCTCTGCCGCATGTTCAACTCCTTCTGAGTGAACACGTACTTCAAGCTCTTGTGATATGTGAAGATCTCAACTCGCTCTCCGTACAGGTAATGCTTCCATAACTTCAAAGCAAAAATAACCGCGGCCAACTCCAGATCATGAGTAGGATAGTTCTTCTCATGAGGACGCAACTGCCTGGATGCATAGGCAATCACCTTCCCGTGCTGCTAAAGAACACACCCTAAACCCTTCCCGGAAGCATCGCTGAAGATCGAGGACCCTCCTGACCCAGATGGCAAAGTCAGGATTGGAGCTGAAGTCAACCTCCTCTTCAGCTCATCGAATGCAGCCTGACACTCATCAGTCCAGATGAACTCCACGTCCTTCCTGGTGAGTCTAGTCATCGGCTCTGCAATCCGCGAGAAGTCCTGAACGAACTTCCGGTAATAGCCAGCCAAACCCAGAAAGCTCCGAACCTCGGCAACTAAACTGGGCATAGACCAAGACTCCACTGCCGAAATCTTCCTCTGGTCTACTGAAATCCCGTTCTCGGTCACAACATGACCTAGGAACTCCACCTGGTCTAAGAAGAACTCACACATCGAAAGCTTCCCGTAGAGTTACTCCCTCCTCAGAGTCTCTAACGCAACTCTCAAGTGCTCCTCATGCTCCTCCTGCGTCTTCGAATAGATCAAGATATCGTCTATGAAGACCACCATGAACTTGTCAAGGTACTGATGGAATACCTTGTTTATCAAGTTCATGAACACCGCGGGAGCATTGGTCAACCCAAATGGCATCACTGTAAACTCGTACTGGCCGTACCGAGTCCGAAATGCCGTCTTGGGAATGTCATCCCGCCTCACCTTCAGCTGGTGATACCCGGACCTCAAATCTATCTTCGAAAAGACCTTTGCCCCACTCAGCTGATTGAACAAGTCGTCGATCCTCGTCAAAGGGTACCTATTCTTGATAGTGAGGTTGTTGAGCGCCCGATAATCAATACACATACGGGATGTACCGTCCTTCTTCGGCACGAACAGGACTGGCGCTCCCCAGGACGAAGAACTGGATCTGATGAACCCCTTGTCCTGCAGCTCGTCGACTTGCTTCTTCAGCTCTATCAACTTGATGTTGTTCACCCTATAGACATGCTGCGAGATGGGCTCGGCGCCCGACACCAAGTCTATGGAGAACTCAATGTCCCTGTCTGGCGGCATCTCCGGCAACTCCTCGAGAAAGACATCCGAGAATTCAGCAATCAACGGATATGGCAAATCCTGCCCCGCCAACAAAGCTCCACAGAATCCAGCCTCCGGCTCTGCTGCTCCTCGAGCAAACTCGATCTCTGGCTCACCCGACGTCCTAAAAAGAACTCTGCCTCCTCTACAATCAATGCTAGCATGGTGCATGCTCAACCAATCCATACCGAGTACCATATCGTACCTCGGTAGGGGCATTACGAGCAGACACGTACTCAAGTCCCGGCCTCTCAGAGTGACTCTCTGCCCCTTACAAATATTATTAACCAGGATAATACCTCCCCCGGTCATAATCTTGTAAGTCCTACCCATATATTCAGCAATGATATTGTGTCTCAGAGCAAAAGAAACAGACACAAAACTATGGGTCGCCCCAGAATCAAATAAGGCAAAAGCAGGGAAAGAATCTAGGAGAACATGACCTGCAATAGCATCTCCCACGGGCTCTGCCTCCTCCTCTGCTGCCAAAGCGAACACCCTGCCCGCGGGTGCTCCCCTCTGGTGCTGGACAAACGCTGCTGCTGGATCTGGAGTGGAGGACCCCTCTGCTGAACCGCTGGTCCTTTAGCCGGCTGCGCTCTGTACTTGCCTCCTCTGACTCCGCGGAAAGCGGCAATCCTTCAGCTGGTGATCGGGCATCCCACAGTAAAGACAGATGCCCAATCTCTTCCTGCAAGCCTCCCTGGTGTTGCCCCGGCTTCCCGCAGAAGCCGCACGGTGTAGCCGGTCTCTGGCCCTGTCCCTGGTACTGCTGGGCACGCGTCGGTTTGCCTGCTGGATCTGCAACAGAGGCTGCTGCTGAAACGGCCTCTGCTGCTGCTGCTGCTGAATGTGGGGGCGCTTGGCCGATCCTGCACTGGAACTCGCTCCCATAGTATCTCCGTTCCTCTTCGGCTTAAGGCCGAAGTCCTCCTCTGCGATCTGCGCGTCCATCAATATATGATCGAACGTCGCGTCACGGCGACCCGA
The DNA here is from genome assembly GCA_029216955.1 of Iris pallida. Lineage (NCBI taxonomy): Eukaryota > Viridiplantae > Streptophyta > Magnoliopsida > Asparagales > Iridaceae > Iris > Iris pallida. Next base: position 4,653,939 of record JANAVB010007198.1, read on the forward strand.
GGTGCGGGTGTGCACTGCATGAATAAGTCCCCTACGGAACTTACGAGCCTTTTGCCCCTCATCCTGGATCATATCGGGAGCGAACCTGCTAAGGCGGAAGAACTCAGCTGCATACTCGTCCACCGACGAGTTCCCCTGCACTAGACTCACGAACTGGCCCTCCAATGCTGTAAGAGCCATGTCCGGGAAGAACTTCTCCTTGAAGAGCCTCCGGAAGTTCTCTCATGTTAGCCTTCTCATCGACGCATGAGGATCCGTGCGGTACCATGTCAGCGCAATGTCGAAGAATCGGCTGGCTGCGGCCGAAAACCCAAAGTGCTCTAGGAAGCTCTGTCAGCTCCATGCTCCGCTGTGCATCCTCTAGCCAATCGTCTGCATAAAGGATGCCCTCTGTGCCTGTGAAGTCCCTGGAGCTCATCTTCCTAAAGTCTAACACTGTCCCCGGTCTGGACTGCTGCTGGCACGGCTGCTGGCCAGTAGGGCCCTGCACCGTACCCGGTGCTACTCTCTCTACTGCTGCCAGGACAAGCTGATGCGAGTTCTCCATACTCTGCCTCGGCATCTCGATCTGTCGGTTGTGACGCCTCCGACTGGCGCTGCGATGCCTCTGCCTGGGCCCGCTGTGTCTCCATCATCTGCTTGAAGGAGAAGGAACAAATAATGTGTATCCGTCGGTATCGGTGGTGGTGGCGGTAGT
>JANAVB010007198.1:4659635-4798959 GCA_029216955.1 Iris pallida
TTAGTGAAGTCCTTCTTCTTGTGATGAGAAGCCGCCTGCTTCCCCTTGGGATCTCTCGTCTGCACTAGATTGGCCTTAGCCAACTGTTTGGACAGAGTGTCCATCTTCTGTTGGGAACGCATCTCGTCCTCAACATGGATCTCTCGAAGTAGATCTCCCAAGCTAATGTCTAGCTTCTTTCTGAGCATCCTTGCATAGAAGGTACTCCATCCAGCAGGAAGTTTTGAGACGATCCCTCCAACGACAAACTTGTCGGAAAGGGGCATCTCTTCGTCTTCCAGTTTCTGACGCAGCTTCAGAAATTCCTTCACATGTGGCAACATAGACTTCTCGTCCTCAAAGAGCAATTTGTGATATTTTTCAACCACAAACATCTTGTTCCTGTTCCTGTCTTCTTTATACAGTTTTTCCACAGACTCCCATATGTCTCTGGCAAATTTCTTCTTCGAGTAGGACTCTGTCAGGGAATCCTCTATAGCATTCAGGATGAGAAGCCTGCAGATGCTATTTTCCCTTCTCCATTTGCCCTGGAGTTTGGTAGCCGCATTGATTGCGGCAGTAGATCCAGTGTCTGGAACAGAAGGTTCTTCCTCCAACAGTACATGATCAACGTCTTTGAGTTGAAGAGTTAGATAGACCTTCCTCTTCCAGACTTGATAATGCTCTCCATCGAACTTTTCCAACTTGCAGTAGTCCGTTGGACGAGCGGAGCATTAATGTTTTCCATCTATAAGGATCTTGCTTTGAGATTGTTATTCCCGAGGCTTGACCAAAGATGGAAAAACTGATGCAATCGAGATCTGAGAGTCACACAAAAACTTTGCAGTGATCAAACTCAAGATCTACGATAATACAAAAAGCCAAATAGCCAGATTACAATATGAATGAGGGAAATAGAAAAGAGAAGATCTCTCGTTCTTCCTTGCAAACGTGTTGCAATTGGGACAGAACGAGTTACAATAATCTAGAGAAAGATGAGATGAAGAAAAGTTGTTGGGGTGTCAAAACACCGTTGCTCAAAGCAAAATTTGCCCCACACGAATTGCTTCCAGGAACCAGCAAGTTGAAGAACTTGTGGAACGTTCGAAGTCACCTCTGTTCTGACTCCTCGGATGGACTTGCAATGGCGGCAGTAGCTCCCTCTCTCTCTCTCTCTCTCTCTCTTTTTTCTGACTTATAAAATTCGTAGTAGTTCACAAAGGAGGCCAGAAGAGAGTATATATAGAGAGAGGGTGGAAACCCTAGCCGCCTCTTCAGTTATGGAAAGATCGAATCAAATCCCACAAAGATAGCAACAAAATTAATTCAAATCCCACAAAGATAGCAAAGAAATTAATTCAAATCCCACAAAAAGTGGATTTGAATTAATCGCATTGAATCAGTCTTTCCATAACTGACTTGTAGCCTGCACAGTCAGCGTAGTGCGCCAACAAAATGTCACATTACGCCTCATGAGCCCATGAGCCCGAGCCCGAGCCCGAGCCCGAGTCCGAGTCGCTAAGCCCCTTTGGGGTTTAGCTCCAAATGGAATTAATCCAAGAGAATGACAAAAGCATTAATGCTTAATCCTTGGAGCCTTATTCTTATCTCCTAGTAAAATTACCCACATGGTTCCCTCCTTAGGGTCACCACCCCATGTGCATCTCTCAACAACACAACCAAGTATATATGTTGAGATAACTCATGGTGCATTTCCGATATGGGACTAAACTTTTACAAGGCATGTTGAGAGCAAGCTCTCTCCATGTAAAGAAAGCACCAACAAAGTATAGGAGGTCTACCTCTCTAATGCGTAAGTTAGTGGTTCTATAAGACTAAAGCAAAATAACTAGGGGTAGATGGTAGATGGAATTGCTTACCTCATATTTCCACCTATGTTTCACGAATAGGAAAATGGTGGCATGTATTTGTGTCGTGTCCGTATTTGCATTCGTTTTTGTATTTGTGCAACATAGGTGATTACATTGCACATATTGAAAAATCTCTTTTGTGTTATTTGTATTGTATCCCTCAGTGTCCATAATCGCAACATATATTTACGTGAAGAATGGTTTTATAGCTTGAAGAGCTTGCATGATCTATTTAGTTACAGACGTCCACTGTCTCGCTAATATGACTTGTGGTTTCATTAGACTAGATGGTATTGTGGATTATATATATATATATATATTTTCGTGTCATATTTTTGGAAAATCAATTTATATCGATCACACCGTCTTAGATTGAGTTTAAGATTGTTGATCGTGGCCATTTCCTGACTATTCTTCTCAATCACAAAAATTATTTGGCCGTAGTTTTTTTTTTGGGCAAATTACAACTAAATATTATGATATTTTCATGATTTAAAGTTGATACTCTAAAATATTAAAATTAATAACTTGCTATTTTGAATTATTATAATTAGTAACTAAATAATTAAAAAAATACTACAATTTTGTTTTTTGTTTTTAAATTGTCAGCAAGGTGAAAATTGTCTATGGTCGAAGGAGTTTTATGCATAAATCCCTGTTCTTCCTCGGAACAAAAAGCTCCAAAATTCGTCCAAGCTTCCCCACTCTCAGGCACGGATGCACCTTGGGGCCAGGGGGGGCACGTGCCCCCCCTGGAATTCTTAAAAAAAAAAATTACTAGTAATTTTGATAGCATCAACAATGAGATCAATTGATTTTAATTGGTTTATCCATTGGTTTATTTGCTTGTTACACTTGCTTTGGTTCTTCCAGTCGCTACGGCAACAGTTGAAAGGGTATTTTCTGGTATGAATATTGTGAAGAGTCGTTTACCGCAACCGAATGGGAGATCAATTGATGAGTGACAACTTGATTGTGTACATCGAGAAGGATATTTTTGATAGCATCAACAAATGAAGTTGTTATACAACGTTTTCAACAAATGAAACCTCGTCGAGTGCAATTGTAATTTGTAAGTTATGACCAACTTATTTATCACTGCACTTAAATCAATATAATTTTCATTTTTGCTATAATTTTGCCCCCCCTGAATTTATTTTCTGGATCCGTCACTGCCCACTCTACTCATCAATGGCACTCTTTTGATTGCTGGAAAAAAAGAAAAGAAAAAGAAAAAGTCAAATCTTTTCTCCAAACTAAAGGGCTTCTGAATCAGTCCACACCCCCCCCCCCCCCCCCCCCCCCCCCCCCCCCCCCCCCAACCAACTCTTCTCTCTCGCTTTTGTTTGCAAATTGATTTCTCACCACTGTTCGACGAAATTCCCATATGGGTTTTTTCGTAAATTTCGAAATCCCAATATTGGGTCTCCAAAATTTCCGGATTTCTGACGTGGTTTTTTGATTCAATGCGATTCCCAGTTGGAAAGTTCGGATTTTTATGGTATGTATATATGGGAGATTCAATTAACCATAAATAAGTCCATAATTTTTCTACAGTTTTTGCATATTTGCAATGTGTATTAATGATTTAATGAGATCGGTTCCGTTACTATATAGGAAAGCATCAGCTTTACTATCATTTAGCATCAATTAATGGCAATTAGGATCAATTAGTACAGCTCTAATCCAATTATAACATCCCCTTTCCCATATATATATATATATATATATACTCAATTCACCAACTCCCTCTCCATCCAAACCAAGACTGTTGGATTGGAAGATGTTGGGGAACAGGAGGAAGACGAGCACGGGGCGCCGGAAGATCGAGATCAAGAGGATCGCCAACGACGAGGCCCGGCAGGTCTGCTTCTCGAAGCGCCGCGCCGGCGTCTTCAAGAAGGCCAACGAGCTCTCGGTCCTCTGCGGCGCCGAGGTCGCGCTGGTCGTCTTCTCGCCCGCCGGAAAGCCCTTCTCTTTCGGCCACCCGTCCGTCGACCACGTCGCCTCCGTCTACCTCTCGGGCGGGGGCAGGTCGCACGGTCTGGACGTCGGAGGATCGGGGGGCTCTCGCAGGTCCGCGGTGCTGTCCGACCTCAACTGCAGGAACGCGGAGCTGGTGAAGGAGCTGGAGGCGCAGAGGAAGAGGAAGGCGGCGCTCGAGGAGGCGCTGAAGGGGAAGTGGGACGGGAGCCTCGAGGGGCTGGGTCTGCAGGAGCTCGAGAGGCTGGAAGCGGCGCTGAAGGAGCTGCGGAGGGAGGTCGACACGACGGTCCAAAAGCAGCAACTCGATCAGAAGCGTCGTCTTCGTGTGTACGAAAGTTTCGGTAATTTTCGCGGCGAAGGAGCGCCGTGTCTCCCGCTTCCCGGCGGGATACGCTACGGTCTCCCTCCCGGCGGCGGGTTTGGTTACTGCCACCCGTTCCTCGATCAGAAGAATTTCTAGGAGGAGTAGTTTAGTGTTTTCCTCTTTCGATTAGGAACAATAATAGCAAGTCATGTTATTGTCTAAGTTTTTTATTTTTTTATTTATGTAGGAATTAGGATGAAGTTTATGTCTATTATGTCTAGGAATTGCATTAGAGATTGACAATGAATATGCAACTATGTCTTCCTTATATTATGATTATTGATTCGAGTTAAGCATGTTAACTCATATTTTCTTTGTGATGGGCTGTTGGCTCCTATTGTCTTTGCTAACTCGTATTTTCTCTATGATGGACAGTTGGCTCCTATTGTCTTTGCTACCTTGTATTTCCTTATGATGGACTTTCGGTCCCTATTGTATCTGCTAATTCATATTTTCTTTATGATGGACTGGTTGTTGGGAACGCAGCGTGATCCGAACCGGAGTTGGCCTATGAGGTGCGATATTGAATTGGGCTCATATGCCTTAAAAGAGAATTCTCCTGTAAGGCATGAACCAATCCCAATTATCCATACCACATGATCCCACCTCCTATCCGATGTGGGACTAAATTACCAACGCCATTGTCACCCCTAGGGCTGCAAATGAGCCAAGCCGTTCGCGAGCTGCTCGAAGCTCGGCTCGATAATAGCTCGTTTGAGCTCGGTTTGTTTAGTAAATGTTGTTGCCGAGGCACAATTTTCGATGAAAAATTCTGAAACTGAAACAATTGTACACACAACGTTTCAAATGCAGCACCTTAAAGAAGATGTGCAACAGAGATCCTGGAGGATTCTGAATTACGAGGATCTAAAAAGATTCTACGTAATACACAAAAAATCTAAAGAGACTTTGTGCAAGCAACTATCGGCAGTAGAGCTTCTAAAAAGAAGTTACTGTAAAAGGCAACTGTCACGACCCGCACCCTAGAGTAAGGGCACGAGAAGTGGGTACGTCCAGCCTACGCCGCAGTGTCGGCGGTAGAACGCTGTCCTAGGTCAATCATCTAACAATATAAAGTACCTGTACAGTTTATACTCTCCGAATGGAGGTAACATCACAACATGCTGTCTCAATCACATCTAAGGTAGAAGAATGAAGAACAGATAGATAGATAGTAACTCAAAGAGAACCATAGCATAGATAAAAAAGTCTAAGTGTCTAGTACAACATAATATCCAGAATGCCAACTCATAATACAACAAGTCTAAGAGTCTATATACCTCAACATCTCAAAATACAACTCAGATGTGAGACAAAAAGATAATACCGAAAGACTGTCTAGCTAAACTAGCCTAGACTACTGGAACAACATCCTCAGCTGCAGGTGGATCCTGCTGAGGGTCCACAATATAAGTATCATCTAGTCCTGCTCCATAATAGGTAGTCACCAGGGCCTCCTCCTCATCCTCTGTAATATTTTCAACAGGTCCAATCAGGACGGGAACGAGCACAATACATCTCACGCAGTGCATAGCAGGTTAGGAAATACGATACAGGCAATAGAGTAAGATACATGAACTGCTGAAAGGAAATATACGCTGTAAAAGAGATAGCTGTAATGAAATATCTACTGTATATAGAGAACTGTAAGTGACTAGTGATGTAGAGTACAAGATAGGCATGTGAATGGCTAGAATTTATACATGATTACACTACTGAGTTTGCACATGATTACACTACTTTGGAATTATTCACATGTCCACTTCTACTCCCCCGTTACCCCAATCAATACACAAGGATCTATACAAGTTACGTTATTGTACATGATATCACATGGGGCCCATGAAAGGGTGCACATGATAGTATACATGAGGGCTTAGTAAACATGAGAGTACATGATCACAAGAGTGTACATGAATAATGAAAGCATAGGAGTACATGATGATAGTGAAACACACATAACATGAAGTACCCGATGCTCCCGAGGGAGATAACATCTCATGTAAAGATCCATATAGTACCAATCCGTGTTACCAACGTGACAACAACAAGTAAAGTAATCTAGAGCGAGAAGTAAAGCCTGAACAAGTATGAAACGGTCAGAGAATGTACTCGCCTGATAACTGAATGTCTGAAGAGGATATACTGTCTGAGGAGAGGTATATGGCTCCTAATCAGAGCAATACAAGTCACAATGTATCCACAATGGTAAAAATAAAGTATACAATGCATACTACATGATTCTAGGTCAATCTGGTCAAAAGTCAACTCTTGGTAAACTCTAATAGTCAAACTAGGTCACAGGAAGTCATACTAGGTTACAGGAAATCAAACTAAGTCAAATAAAGTCAAACAAGGTCAAACAAGTTTAATCTAGGTTAAAGTCAACTCCTGGTCAACACTCTAATCAAACTAGTCAAATACTAGTCAACATGATCAATCTGGACCAAGTCTAGATCAAACTTAGACCAACTAAGGTATTGGTCAAACAAGGACTAGTCAGTTAGGTAATTAGGTCAAACATGGTCAACAATGGTCAACTCTAAGTCAAGGCTAGGTCAACACTAGTCAACTAGTTAGGGTTTTAGTCAAACTAGTCAAACTAGTTGTTTTAGGTCATTCCTAGTCATTTCTAGGTTAACTAGGTCACTTTTGACCTAAGGTTGACTTTGGTCAACCCTTAGAAATCAAGGGTCAACAAGTAGGGTTTTGGGCCATTAGGGCTAGCCTCAAGCCATAGGCTAGTCACCTTGGCCATAGGCCATAGGCTATTCTTAGGGTTCCATAGGCTAGTGATTATAGGTTTCTATATAAACCTAGACTTAGCAAGTTATACATATATATATATCTATATATATAAATATATATATACACATCAATCTACTATCTATATACCTATATGGGAATACCATATATACCATACCCAAAAACCCACATACATATGATACACTATATATGACCTAATGAGACCTAATACAAACATATATATCCTATATATATATATATATATAACATTTATATATATATATACAACTATATATATTACATATATATATAGAGGGAAAAGGAAATGAGAGAGAGACTTAGAGTGACATAGATTGAGAGAGAGAGAGACTGTGAGAGAGTGAGGGTGAGACAAGCCTGGACAAGGGGGGGGGGGGAAATGGTTCCAGAAATTTCTGGAACCAAGTTCCAGGCCCAACACACACACACACACAGTTCATATATACATATATGTATATATACATCACAACTACCTATTCACTCACCCAAATACCCTCAAAATTCACCCACATTCACACATACCTATATACTACACATATACATACTAAAATACACTAATACAAAGTATAAAACAGATCAAAATAGGTTTTGAAATTCGATTTACAAATCTGGAAAAAAATACCAAAACTGGAAACAGTGGACTGTGTAGGTAAACAAGGGTAAACCCGATTTCTCCTACAAATCGAGCTAAGACCCGAATCAAAGGGTTGGTAACTGAGCCCCTAGGTGTCCTCTAGTGTCCTAGGTGCCTGACACAGAGTATAGACACGACACGACGTGTCCAACTCACTGGAAACCCAATCGGGTAAACACTGATACACTGTGCAATGCCACAGCGTCGTGCACGCGTGCACTTAGCTCTAGGACACGACACACGTGTCTAGAAGTCTCGTGCACGTGTGGGTAGGTTCGCCTAGGGTTGGTCTAGGGTTTAGGTAGCCTATCTCGTGTCCACGTGTCCTCAGGACACGGCACGAACTCTGTATCAGTCGAAGAAAATCGACTGATACTCAGTGTTCTGCACCGCGTCGTGCATGGGTTCTCGTGTCTCGTGGACACGACACGAGCCACGTGGGGCCTCGTGGTCATATCCACGTGTAGCCCACATGATGGGCTACACACTCGTGCAAACACGAGGTGTCGAAGTGTCGTGTCCGCGTAATACGTGACGCGCGAAGTGGACTCTGTGCGTGCGTGCACTGTCAGTGCACGACCAGTGCACGTGTCCTCGTGTCCTTGATAGGACACGAGAGTGTCTCAAACTCGAGGGGGGGCATGACAGAGGTTGCCCCCTCCTCTGTGTCAGTTTTCCCGTGTCCTCGTGTCCTACTGTGTCCGTACTAAGGGTCGAGTAGCAGGGGAGGCTGCTCAGTCTCGTGCGCGTGTGTCGAGGGGTCGTGTGCTCCACACATGGCACGTAGGGCCTCGTGCTCGTGTCAGTGGACTGGTGGGGTGGTTAGGTTCCTGTCTAGGTTGCTGTATCGTGTCCACGACTCGTGTGGACACGATAGGTAGTGTCGAACAGTCGGGTTTTTCAGTGTACAGTGTGATGTTTAACAGTGGGTTCGTGTCCTGTTTTGGACACGGACACGATAGGAAGTGTGCTCAGAGTTATGGTTCTATGATCTACACCTATAGGGCTAAAAACTTGTTCAAATAGTTTTCAAAAATAATAACATTTAATTCACAGAGGCAATACATCAAACACTTGCATAAAACCCTAGATACGTGTCCGATACGGACACCAAACCAACCCTAAATCTTACCAAACTTGACCTACAGTTAGGGCAGACCTATATGAATGCAATTATGAAGAAAAATCACTATATTAACTAGGTTTGATAGTATTTACCTATTAGTGCAAAACCAATAGAAAAACCCAATGTAGGGGGGGGATGTGTCCACTAGCCTTGATGATGCCCCAAAGCTTGTGACCTTGTTGGCTAGCCTTCCACAGTCTCTTCTAGGTACTAGGATTCCAATGCAAAAGATTTGAGTGGATTTGGAGTTAAAATGAACAAGTTATGGGTGTTTGAAGTGGAGGGGTTCTCAAGGTTTCATGAAGTTGTAAAAATGGCTTGAATGAATGATGGGTTGTGCATATAGGATGGGGGTGTTGTTGGCTGCCATGGGGGGGGGGGGGGGTAGGGGTAGGCTATAGGGCCCCTTTCCACCTTGCAAAGCTTAGCCCCTAAGGCTTTGACTAGGTAGATAGATATTTAGGTTTTTCTAAAATATCTAAAAAGTAATATCTAGATATTTATCAACTAGATATTTACACATAAAGCTAACATCCTCTACTTAGTCTTCTAAGTTAGTGGCTAACCTCTAGATTAGTGCTAAACTAGGTTAGGGACTAACATGACACTTAACAATAATTTAAACAATAATAAAAACACATAATTCCAAATAATTCTAAATAAATCCTAGAAAATTACCAAAATACCCTTTTAGGCTAAAATCACTAATTTGGTGTTCTAAGCCTATGGTTAGGCTCTCATGGTCATGGCAACTTCTAGGTTAGAGAAAACTAGGGTTTACACTAAGTTATACTAACCAAAATCACAAAGTCATAAGTCATGACTTAGCATGACTTAGAAAATGGTTTAATCTAACTAAAATCACCAGAAAATCATACCATGACTAAAACACCATTAATAAATAATAAAAATAATAAATTTTCAAAAATCCCCAATTTCAGAAAACAGGGTGTTACAAGTCTACCCACCTTAAAATAATTTCGTCCTCGAAATTTAGATGGTCGTACTCCTCCTAGGTCAAACCTCCAACAATCAAGGACGAAGCCACTACCTAGGCAACATACAAGGTCAACAAGCAAAATATGGGTAGTAGACCTATACTGGGTCATGTCCAAAAAATGGCTGGCAGTTTTAGGTCATAAGGTGTCCCTAAGTCAAATCGAAGCCAAAAGTAACTCCATGGGGTAAATCAGGATGGAGCCTCGGGTCAGGAAAATCGTACTAAGCAATGAAGCATACAATGGTATGCTTGAGTGGGACACTAAGGTCATGGGTGTAGTATGTCATGTCTAGGTCATGTACGTGAAATCAGTTTTGAGAAAACAACTAGTCTTGTGTTCCAAATTTAAAAGTCACGGTAATATACCTACGATGATCATAATTTAGAGTGGGAAAAGTCTATGGCCTAAATTGAACCAAAAAATCGTGATGAAATAGTGGTACCAGGGGGACAGGTTAAATGGGACAGTCTGTGGTCTCATCTAGGTGCACTAGTCATTCTAGATCAATACTGTCCTATGGTATCAAAACGTACAAGCAATCTAAAGTGTCCAAATTGGGAAGATAAGGAAACAACAATCATGAAGGCTATAGGGTCGTCTACCATCCTATATAAAAATAGGTCATTAACAAGTGAGAAATCATTAAAGTTACCCTTCCATAAAAAGAAAATTAAAAATTTAGGTACAAACAATCACAATAGATTTTAGTCTTGACACGATCTAAGTTGATCAATTTTAGGATAAATCGAGATTGGGCAAGATGGGAAATCAATGAAATTAAGTATGAGCACGAGCATCCAATGATGAAGATCCAGGTCATGTTTAAATTTAATTCAACTGGATACGAATACGAGGTTCATAGGCGATTAAAATAATTCCAAGGAGAATTGTCAAGGCTGTTGTGGATAAGATTCTAGGGCAAGTTTAACTGTCTCCATCCACGTAGATTAATATATGAAAAAGCGAACCAAAACGCAATAGGTTGATCAGACCATCATGCGCCGGTTCTGATTAGATAATATATTAGTGGGTGTACACCCAATAAAATATACCATGATCAAGCTCGAAAGGGATAAGCTTGTAAAACTTAAGGATAAATTTATAGCATAAGATATAAGTAAGGGTGGAAATGATGAAAGAAGATACATAGTCCAAGATTCTTAACCAATCGGGTCAAGCATTCAAGGTAAGGTACAAGGTTAAGTATTTGAGGGTTCAAGCAGAACACCATCACATGCCAGGTCGAAAGAATTGAGCCAAGGTGGATCTCTAATTGAAATAAGAACCAATTTAGTATCATGGTAGAGGTTATAGTTTAGCCATTTGACCAGAAAATTATGTCAAGGAAATAGAGTACAAGGAGACGGGTTTTAAATGGGACATGGAATACTTACATGAAGGTAGGCTAGTCTAGGTCTTACATGTGAAGTTTGTTGGGAGGTAACAGCTAGTATTATACTCTGAATATCTAAGTCACGGTAAAGGACGTCCAATGATCTAGAATAGAAAGTGGGAGTTCAAGACGTGATAATTGATGCAAAAATTGTAGAAGATCAAATTAACCAATGAAATAAAATTAATCAGGAATCCAGTAAATAATTTAGGAACACAGTCCTAGGGATAGATAGGCTACTAGATAAATATAGTTAGGGTTCGATCAAATCAAAGGTCAAGGTTAGAAGGTCTCAATAAAGTCTTGATTTGAGGAAATGTCGAGTAAGTCAGGTTTGGGATACAGTCATATAGATTGGTAGAAAGAGTTTAAGCAAGGTGCAAAATAGAGAGGACAGTTCATTTCAATGAAAGACAATTAGCAAGAGGATTAGATGGCAAGAAACAAATAAGAGTTTTCTCATAATTGTGATTGAGTACCCCAAAAATAAAAGATATTAATCTAACACTAAGAAATTAAAATCAACAACTACAATTTTTTTTTTAAAAACATCAACTAATACCAGGATTCAAAGTTCTACAGTGAATCCTCCAAAATCAAATTCAATCAAGGGAAAAGGAGTTTAAATCGTAATTTCAAATAAGATTCTCAAGGGTCATCCCAGGAATCTCTCAAAGTATCCTAGCAGTGATTGAGTATCCACTCTCTCTAAGCCTATTCCTCAAATCCTATCGCAGGCTGTAGTGATACTCTAGTTCGAATACCACTACATAAACTCGAGACCTGCGTGGGCCACCACTAAAAACGTGTCACGACCCGCACCCTAGAGTAAGGGCACAAGAAGTGGGTACGTCTAGCCTACGCCGCAGTGTCGGCGGTAGAACGCTGTCTTAGGTCAATCATCTAACAATATAAAGTACCTGTATAGTTTATACTCTCCGAATGGAGGTAACATCACAACATGCTGTCTCAATCACATCTAAGGTAGAAGAATGAAGAACAGATAGATAGATAGTAACTCAAAGAGAACCATAGCATAGATGAAAAAGTCTAAGTGTCTAGTACAACATAATATCCAGAATGCCAACTCATAATACAACAAGTCTAAGAGTCTATATACCTCAACATCTCAAAATACAACTCAGATGTGAGACAAAAAGATAATACCGAAAGACTGTCTAGCTAAACTAGCCTAGACTACTGGAACAACATCCTCAGCTGCAGGTGGATCCTGCTGAGGGTCCACAATATAAGTATCATCTAGTCCTGCTCCATAATAGGTAGTCACCAGGGCCTCCTCCTCATCCTCTGTAATATTTTCAACAGGTCCAATCAGGACGGAAACGAGCACAATACATCTCACGCAGTGTATAGCAGGTTAGGAAATACGATACAAGCAATAGAGTAAGATACATGAACTGCTGAAAGAAAATATACGCTATAAAAGAGATAGCTGTAATGAAATATCTACTGTATATAGAGAACTGTAAGTGACTAGTGATGTAGAGTACAAGATAGGCATGTGAATGGCTAGAATTTATACATGATTACACTACTGAGTTTGCACATGATTACACTACTTTGGAATTATTCACATGTTCACTTCTACTCCCCCGTTACCCCAATCAATACACAAGGATCTATACAAGTTACGTTATTGTACATAATATCACATGGGGCCCATGAAAGGGTGCACATGATAGTATACATGAGGGCTTAGTAAACATGAGAGTACATGATCACATGAGTGTACATGAATAATGGAAGCATAGGAGTACATGATGATAGTGAAACACACATAACATGAAGTACCCGATGCTCCCAAGGGGGATAACATCTCATGTAAAGATCCATATAGTACCAATCCGTGTTACCAATGTGACAGCAACAAGTAAAGTAATCTAGAGCGAAAAGTAAAGCCTGAACAAGTATGAAACGGTCAGAGAATGTACTCGCCTGATAACTGAATGTCTGAAGAGGATATACTGTCTGAGGAGAGGTGTATGGCTCCTAATCAGAGCAATACAAGTCACAATGTATCCACAATGGTAAAAATAAAGTATACAATGTATACTACATGATTCTAGGTCAATCTGGTCAAAAGTCAACTCTTGGTAAACTCTAATAGTCAAACTAGGTCACAGGAAGTCATACTAGGTTACAGGAAATCAAACTAAGTCAAATAAAGTCAAACAAGGTCAAACAAGTTTAATCTAGGTTAAAGTCAACTCCTGGTCAACACTCTAATCAAACTAGTCAAATACTAGTCAACATGATCAATCTGGACCAAGTCTAGATCAAACTTAGACCAACTAAGGTATTAGTCAAACAAGGACTAGTCAGTTAGGTAATTAGGTCAAACATGGTCAACAATGGTCAACTCTAAGTCAAGGCTAGGTCAACACTAGTCAACTAGTTAGGGTTTTAGTCAAACTAGTCAAACTAGTTGTTTTAGGTCATTTCTAGTCATTTCTAGGTTAACTAGGTCACTTTTGACCTAAGGTTGACTTTGGTCAACCCTTAGAAATCAAGGGTCAACAAGTAGGGTTTTGGGCCATTAGGGCTAGCCTCAAGCCATAGGCTAGTCACCTTGGCCATAGGCCATAGGCTATTCTTAGGGTTCCATAGGCTAGTGATTATAGGTTTCTATATAAACCTAGACTTAGCAAGTTATACATATATATATATATCTATATATATAAATATATATATACACATCAATCTACTATCTATATACCTATATGGGAATACCATATATACCATACCCAAAAACCCACATACATATGATACACTATATATGACCTAATGAGACCTAATACAAACATATATATCCTATATATATATATATATAACATTTATATATATATATACAACTATATATATTACATATATATATAGAGGGAAAAGGAAATGAGAGAGAGACTTAGAGTGACATAGATTGAGAGAGAGAGACTGTGAGAGAGTGAGGGTGAGACAAGCCTGGACAAGGGGGGGGGAAATGGTTCCAGAAATTTCTGGAACCAAGTTCCAGGCCCAACACACACACACACAGTTCATATATACATATATGTATATATACATCACAACTACCTATTCACTCACCCAAATACCCTCAAAATTCACCCACATTCACACATACCTATATACTACACATATACATACTAAAATACACTAATACAAAGTATAAAACAGATCAAAATAGGTTTTGAAATTCGATTTACAAATATGGAAAAAAATACCAAAACTGGAAACAGTGGACTGTGTAGGTAAACAAGGGTAAACCCGATTTCTCCTACAAATTGAGCTAAGACCCGAATCAAAGGGTTGGTAACTGAGCCCCTAGGTGTCCTCTAGTGTCCTAGGTGCCTGACACAGAGTATAGACACGACACGACGTGTCCAACTCACTGAAAACCCAATCGGGTAAACACTGATACACTGTGCAATGCCACAGCGTCGTGCACGCGTGTACTTAGCTCTAGGACACGACACACGTGTCTAGAAGTCTCGTGCACGTGTGGGTAGGTTCGCCTAGGGTTGGTCTAGGGTTTAGGTAGCCTGTCTCGTGTCCACGTGTCCTCAGGACACGGCACGAACTCTGTATCAGTCGAAGAAAATCGACTGATACTCAGTGTTCTGCACCGCGTCGTGCATGGGTTCTCGTGTCTCGTGGACACGACACGAGCCACGTGGGGCCTCGTGGTCATATCCACGTGTAGCCCACATGATGGGCTACACACTCGTGCAAACACGAGGTGTCGAAGTGTCGTGTCCGCGCGATACGAGACGCGCGAAGTGGACTCTGTGCGTGCGTGCACTGTCAGTGCACGACCAGTGCACGTGTCCTCGTGTCCTTGATAGGACACGAGAGTGTCTCAAACTCGAGGGGGGGCATGACAGAGGTTGCCCCCTCCTCTGTGTCAGTTTTCCCGTGTCCTCGTGTCCTACTGTGTCCGTACTAAGGGTCGAGTAGCAGGGGAGGCTGCTCAGTCTCGTGCGTGTGAGTCGAGGGGTCGTGTGCTCCACACGTGGCACGTAGGGCCTCGTGCTCGTGTCAGTGGACTGGTGGGGTGGTTAGGTTCCTGTCTAGGTTGCTGTATCGTGTCCACGACTCGTGTGGACACGATAGGTAGTGTCGAACAGTCGGGTTTTTCAGTGTGCAGTGTGATGTTTAACAGTGGGTTCGTGTCCTGTTTTGGACACGGACACGACAGGAAGTGTGCTCAGAGTTATGGTTCTATGATCTACACCTATAGGGCTAAAAACTTGTTCAAATAGTTTTCAAAAATAATAACATTTAATTCACAGAGGCAATACATCAAACACTTGCATAAAACCCTAGATACGTGTCCGATACGGACACCAAACCAACCCTAAATCTCACCAAACTTGACCTACAGTTAGGGCAGACCTATATGAATGCAATTATGAAGAAAAATTACTATATTAACTAGGTTTGATAGTATTTACCTATTAGTGCAAAACCAATAGAAAAACCCAATGTAGGGGGGGATGTGTCCACTAGCCTTGATGATGCCCCAAAGCTTGTGACCTTGTTGACTAGCCTTCCACAGTCTCTTCTAGGTACTAGGATTCCAATGCAAAAGATTTGAGTGGATTTGGAGTTAAAATGAACAAGTTATGGGTGTTTGAAGTGGAGGGGTTCTCAAGGTTTCATGAAGTTGTAAAAATGGCTTGAATGAATGATGGGGTGTGCATATAGGATGGGGGTGTTGTTGGCTGCCATGGGGGGGTAGGGGTAGGCTATAGGGCCCCTTTCCGCCTTGCAAAGCTTAGCCCCTAAGGCTTTGACTAGGTAGATAGATATTTAGGTTTTTCTAAAATATCTAAAAAGTAATATCTAGATATTTATCAACTAGATATTTACACATAAAGCTAACATCCTCTACTTAGTCTTCTAGGTTAGTGGCTAACCTCTAGATTAGTGCTAAACTAGGTTAGGGACTAACATGACACTTAACAATAATTTAAACAATAATAAAAACACATAATTCCAAATAATTCTAAATAAATCCTAGAAAATTACCAAAATACCCTTTTAGGCTAAAATCACTAATTTGGTTTTCTAAGCCTATGGTTAGGCTCTCATGGTCATGGCAACTTCTAGGTTAGAGAAAACTAGGGTTTACACTAAGTTATACTAACCAAAATCACAAAGTCATAAGTCATGACTTAGCATGACTTAGAAAATGGTTTAATCTAACTAAAATTACCAGAAAATCATACCATGACTAAAACACCATTAATAAATAATAAAAATAATAAATTTTCAAAAATCCCCAATTTCAGAAAACAGGGTGTTACAGCAACAGCAGCGATGACAGGCGAGAATGAGATGCTGGGGTGAATGAACCACCGTTGCTCAAAGCTTTATTCGCCCCACACGAGCACGTACAGCTTCCAGGAACCAGCAAGTTCACGAAGAACTTCTGGAACGCTCGTAAGTCAATATTTGAGACTTGAACGGGCTTCCTGGACTTAACAGACTCCCTCAATTCTCTTCTTGGTGCCTCTTTCAAAGGAGGCCAAGGGGCTCTATTTATAGAGTGGAGTTGAGACTTCACTTCTTCTCCTATCCGATGTGGGACTAAAATACCAATACTCAAAAATAGAGTTTGATATTTTAGATCATCCCACAATCAGCATAGAAGTGTGCCAGTCCACGCCTACCCCCCGAACACTCCCGTGAATGCACGAGACATCCTGGAGTCCGTGTCCGAGTCCGAGTCCGCACAACAAAAATTAACTTGCATCCTTGTTGGATTTAATCCTTTTTCCTTCTAGAAAAATACTTCCACATGGCACAAACTTGTGCCCCACTACACCTCATGTGCACACCTCAACACAAGCAATGCATCATATTGAGATACTCACCATTTGGTGTAGCCGATGTGGGACTATCTTTTCTAGTCCAAAGGCAAAAACACCAACAATCCCCCACATATCTCAATATATGGGTTGAGCGTTCCCCACAGTTACTGCCCATCATGCATTAGGAGAGATGTCGCTACGACTTGAATCTTTCCGCATAGGCTAAATAACAGCATGATACAAGAATGGACTAAGCCTTGAATTCTGCATCATAACTGCAATTCTTCCTACTCACATAATGACATCAACTGTGCTTCTGGCTGCACATTGAAGGCCTTGTGCCAGCCTGGTTTCAGTGTATAATTTTTCGGCGTCTACAAGTTTACCCTCAAGAGACGGCATGATATCTCTGTCCATACACTATAGGTGAGTTCTTTATAAAGAGTCATGGCATGAAGCATTGCGCTTCTTTGCGATGCTACGCCGCTATGACATGGCTTGCAAAGCCGAGGCTTTACCCTACCTGGTACCTCTTCGTGGTGTCATACTACTGTAGCATGAGGTCACAGGCCTCTTTGTAGTGCCAAACTACCCAGCATGAAGTCTTGCGCTTCCGTGCGGTGTTACGCCGCTATGACATGGCTCGCAAAGCCGAGGCTTTACCCTACCTGGTACCTCTTCGTGGTGTCATGCCACTGTAACATGAGGACATCGTTCTCTTTGTAGTGTTGTCTACTTCTCTTTATTACGATTATCAGACAGCATTAGGCTACCTGCCTATTTGCGGTGCTACTCCGCTGTGACTTGGCTTGCAAAGCCGAGGCATTACCCCTACTTGGGAACCTTATGGTGGAGTCACCCCACTGTAGCATGGAGTTACACTCCTTGTAGTGCTGCGCTACCGTGCTTCCTGTAAAGCACTCCAGGCATTCACTCTGCCTGAGAACTCATTAATGCATTTAAGCCAACCTTCCCACAGAAATCGTTTTCCGCAGAAAACAATAGTAGACAACAGTGGTTATAGGTCCGTAACCTCTCCATGTCCAATAGAACATGTACCCACCGTTTCTGATATTCTTTCGATTAGTGGTCCTCCCTTGAACCAAAAGCTAGATGCCTAGTAGATAAATCTTTGAACTAATAGCATAAAACTTTATGGTAGGAATACAATAATACAATATCAGAATACCTTCAAGCCCATTTTACAAGTTGTGTCATCGACCAGCTGGCGCTTGAGGCCCTTGGTGAACGGATCCGCCAGGTTCTCCTGACTCCGAACATCAATCACTGCAATAACACCTCTCTTGATAAGATCGTGTACTGCTCTGTGCTTCAACCGCACCGTTCTTTTCTTCCCGTTGAAGAGTTCATTTGATGCCACTGCTGCTGCCGCCTGGTTGTCACAGTATATCGGTATTGCCGGTATCTGAGCCCCAACCATCGGAAGATCATACATGAGCTCCTGAAGCCACTCTGCTTCATCTGCAGCAGCATCCAATGCAAAGAATTCAGATTCCATGGAGGAGCGAGATAACATAGTCTGCTTCTTCGACTTCCACGATATAGCAGCTCCGCCCATGGCAAATACGAATCCACCTGTGGAATACTCGCTCTCCATATCTGAACACCAGCTAGCATCACTGAAGCCTTCCACTACTGACGGATCTCCGCTGTAGAAAAGTGCATATGTCTGAGTTTTCTTGAGACATCTCATAACACGCTTCACAGCTTTCCAGTGCTCAACGCCTGGATTGCTAGTGAACCGACTCAGCATTCCCACTGCAAAAGCTATGTCAGGCCTTGTGGCAGTAGTAGCGTACATCAAGCTTCCGATGACACTAGCGTACTCCAACTGCCTGACGCTTTCCCTCGAATTTGGCTCCAGCTTCTGATCACTCCGGTACGGTGTATCAATAAAAGGAAGATCTTGATACCCGTAGCGAGTGAGCATCTTCTCAATATAATGAGATTGTGACAGCGCTATTCCAGTGCCTGTCCGGATGATCTTGAGCCCCAAGATTACGTCGGCATCCCCCAAGTCCTTCATACTGAACTTGGTCGAGAGGAATTTCTTTGTCTCTGTGACGCAGCTTAAATCCGTACCTAGGATTAGCATGTCGTCCACGTAAAGACATACGATTACTCCTCTTCCGTCAGCAAACTTCGTATAGACACACTTGTCTGTTTCACTGACCCTGTAGCCATTTGACCTTATCACCTAGTCAAACTTCTCATGTCACATTTTGGGAGCTTGTTTCAAACCATACAGAGACTTCATCAACTTGCAGACTTTGTCTTCCAGACCTCTGACGACAAAACCTTCTTGTTGTTGCATGTAGATCTCTTCGGTCAGCTCGCCATTAAGGAATGTCGTTTTCACATCCATCCGATGTATCACCAGCTTGTGTATTGCTGCTAGAGCAATTAACAATCTGATGGTTGTCATCCGAGCTACTGGAGCATAAGTGTCAAAGTAGTCGATCCCCTGCTTCTGAGCAAACCCTACTACAAAAAAAGTAGCCTTTTGGGACGACCAAAAACCGTTCTTAAAATAACTTTTACCGTCCTAAACATTATTTGGGACGGCAGTTGGGACGGATTCAAACGGTGCTATTAGGGTGGCGTGGCAAAAGCTTATGGGACGGATTTTGCCGTCCTAATTATTGTTAAATGACGGATTGGAACCGTCATAATAATTTAGGATAATAGTCACAAAAGAATATAATTTACTTTTAGGACAGTTACAAAATCGTCCCAAAAACTTATAACAACTGTCCCAATTATTTTAAAATTATTGTTTCCTTGTTCTGCATATAGAATGTACAATTAAAAGACATATATAACAAAAACAATATATAAATAACTATTTAAGTTCAAAAAAATATTGTAAACTCTAAAGTACATCAACAAAGATTAATTTCATTAAATGTTATATCACATCGTTTACAAAATGAACTCAAACTTCTTTACATCATTGAACGTCTTCCCATCATTTACAAAAATAAACTCAAAACGCTTTACATTATTAAGTGTTCATCTACCATCATTTACAAAATAAATCTAAAATTGTTTACATTATTAAGCATCATTTGCCATCATTTAAAAAATGAACCCAAAATGCTTTTTCATTAAGCAAATCTTCCATCATTTGTAAAATCAGCCCAAACTCTTTTGAAGGACCTGCAAATAAAAAAAAAAACTAGTTAACAAAAGACCATATATACATCAAGAATTTATGCAGAGTATATGAGAATACCATGAACCTGTGTGTACAATGTTTAGGCAAACTGAACAGCTACAACCAAGTAAACCCATTAGCAAACCAAAGGTAGCAAAACTTAATTAGCAATTAGAACCAACCATACCAACCCAAATTGGTAAAGGACACATCCAAGTGGAGGAAAAATTGCCCCCATCACCTTCAACAAAGATACTATTGCAGCTAGTACATGATAAAAAGTGCAACCAAGCTAGAATAAACCATACCAACCAAAATTGGTAATGTCAATCCAAACATCAAAACTGACATACTGTTGCGGCTAAAACATGAAAAGCAAAATTTGAAGCTTTAAAGCTTGAACAAAATAAAACCTACCCCCAAAAAGAACTTGTAATATTCAAACTTGAAGCAAGAAAACTGCAACTAGGAAAACATGAACCAAACAGCCCCAAGAAAGCTTGTAATATCCAACCAAAATAACATAACTGCCTCTAGGAAAGTTTGGACCAAAACAACAAAAGTACCATACAAACACAAGTGTATCCTGTAGAAGAGTTCAAGCAATTCCAATTGTCGTATCCAATCATTTCTTACTGTAGAATACAATAAAAAGAATTGCAAAAAATTGCATGGAGCATGAAGAAGGAAGAAAACCCAACATAGAATTGCTAGCAGTAAGAAGGAAAGTTATGAAAAAATTTCTCACCCAAAATACAAAACTGATTCTTAAGATAATATATGGGTTATTAAGTGTCCCTGATAACTTCGTTCCAACTTACTCTAGTGGCCCCAATTATAGTAATCATAAAATAAACTAACTACTTGAGAACATTGTTAGTGAGCAACTAAGAATTGTCGACAAGAAGATGCAATGATGCAGTAAACTTTTAATCCTGACCTGCTATTTGTGCAAAGATGTAGAAATTTTTTAGCCAGACCCCATATTTTGTTCCGGCCAGACAACACCGGTATGGGTGCTAAACAAAGGAAAAATAAAGTTAGTTGAACACATTGGACTACAGAAATTATTCTCTTGTCAGTGTTGGATCTTTACTCTACAACTAGAATGAAATAAAACCAAAAATACTATAGAGGATGCTTTCAAATATGTTATTGTATAGTCTTACCACAAAGTTTGATGTAGAGCAGTTTGAAATTGAAGATAGATTGCGATTTAAACAAATTTCAACTAGAGTGTAACTATTACAAATTTTAACTGCCAGATAAGTGCCAAGTCAACTATTACAGAAAATGCCAATTATCAAGGAAAAATATACACTTTCATGTCCCATTTCGAGTCCTATGAGTAAGTACATCTACAATTACACTACATATGTGCCATTGGGTTGGAGAAAATTGTATACTACTATTTGTCATTGTTTCTCCGAATCAGGACATACAAATGAAAATGATGATTCGAGTAGCTAGAACGAAAGCAATCATACGTACAAATGAAATGGTCAGTTAACTAAAAGACTGAAAGTGAGGCACTCTTGAGTTTTATCTTTCCCCAATGAAATTGTGTATTCTAGTCTAATCTACACTAACATGCATACTTAACTAGTCACTCGAGGCTTTGCAAAAAAAATATTAATCACCAATTTGAGTGTAACGAATTAAAAAAAATTATTATTTGGTTAGCGAGAAGCCTATTTATACACAAATGCATGCGCTAAACCTGATTGGAAGCTATCCCATTTGCATCTGTCCGGCCAAAACTAGCACTAGATTTAACAATTCTTTTATATTCACATAAAAAACCGTAAGTATTTTGAGCTACAACAATCATTGTCAGATTTTGGTGGTCTTGAATCATCTAATGTGTTGTGAGCAGATGTCCAATTGTTCGTGCCAAATTAACCAAATCTTTCTCAGCTGCTAATTGTTTGGATATAGAATGTAGAACTGCAACAATGCATCTGAGTTCATGCTGCAAGGCTTTAAACTAATACAAAACAAAAATAAATTTTAAGAATTTTTCGAGGTAAATATGTTGAATGCTTAACTAGTAACCAAAATATTCATTTAAATCAAATAATAACTTGAACGTGGTAGACACCTAATATATCACCGTATATCTTATCTCATCTCATTTAAAAAGAAGACTCGAAAGAAGTCTTGAAAAGGATCTCAATAAAGCAGTAATAACAACCAATAATATCAATGCATTAATTTGATATAACTTACATATCGATATGGAAAATTATCAACTTCAAGCATATGGATCACGTGTCCCATCTTTGGCCTTTTTATGCATCAGGGTCGACATACCGGAGTGCCATCAAAAGAACTCGTTTCAAAGCTTTTAAAGTAGTCTTGTCAGGCAATTTAGGATCAAAAACACCTTCAAAATTTCAGAAATCAACCATGAATTAGTTCGTACCTTCCCTATAGCCCACTCCTTCATTAACCAAATACTATCATCTGGGCTAACTGCTTGCTTGTCCCTGAATTAGGAAATTTTAGTCAACAAATAAAATATACGAAAATAGATATATCAATAGATTGCAAGAAACCGATGTTCACACTTGTTGCCAAACTTTGTGACAACACTAGCAAATAAGTGTAAATAAGAAAAATATCCACCAGTTAGTATTTTCCAGGAATCAAACACTGTAGCTTGATACATATCTTTAACTCCCTATTTCTTTCCCAAAATATGTAGGGCAAAATAAAACGAAAAGTAATGATATAGGGAGTGTGCGCCTGTACACTGCAATTCAAATATAATAAGTCTGTCTTTTAGACATTTTCTGTGTAAAAGGGGCCTGGGGATATAATTATCTTTCTGCTACAAAATGTCCTCTGGCTATGAAGATTCTTCATCTGATCAGAAGCAAAAAAGGCTAAGTTTTGCACCATATATTAACTTCAAGAATTTATTTTAGATGAATGATGCACTAGGCCCCATGCATTTTTTCTATTTCAAACAATATAAAAGATATGCAAAGTGCACATTTGAGTACAAGTGGCATAGAACAAATACTTGCATAAATTATGTCACTTCATTTTTTAGCTGAGAAAAATATTTTCATATGATTTACACGGCAAATGGTTGATCAATTGTAGCAGAAGTAACTCTGGGAATATCAAGAAAGCATGGCATCTATTGTTTGTAATATTAGGAAAAAGTGTCAAACTGGAGGAGGATAGGTTGCTTCCATTTGCCATAAAACCATTTTGGACACTCGTACTGTTTGGTCCTAGAGAACTCCCAGATGGCTATGATTGTTGGTTACTGAATAATCCTGAACCACCACCAAAAAAAGGTAACTATACACCAGTTTGCAACGGTAACACCTAACAAATTGTAGGGGCTTATGAGTGCCAAATCCACATGTTTTACAGAGGTTGGCATGTCATAGATATTTCCTAAGTCAGTTTAGACTAACATGAAAGATGCCATTTGGTTAATATGTTTCTTCTATGAATAAGTCACATTGGTCAAGAATTAGCTATCTACATGGGTATTTATAGTTCCAAGAAAAGATACGCTGAAGTGTCAGGGCATATCACTAATTGGCTTCTCATATATAATAAGCCAAAATAGAACAATGTGACAATTCCAAGCTTAAATTCACCCCAAAATATAGTTATAAGATAAGAAGGTTACAAGAAGTGCATGCACATTTATTATGTCACCTTTTGGGATTGCCATTTCTTTCTTCTTTGTCATAAAGACACATTGAATTGCAATAACAAATAATCTCTCAACTTTACATGTGCATTTGGACTCTTTCCTAGTGTAGAAAAACTTGTAGGGTGCTCTTGGTTGCCTGTATGAGCTTAAATTACATTGTAAAAGATGCTTACCTAACCGCCAATTGGCCTTCAACATTTTATGGCAAGGCCCTCCCTTGCTCATACCTAGCTTAGCTATGAATTTTGCCAAAATTGACAGCCGATCGAAAAATACATTGTCAATTCTTTTAATAACATTATTGTGCTCCATACTTGGCCTCATGTTGATGGGAGAAGGCTTGGATGATGATCATAATAATGAAATTTAGAATGGTACCAAATAGATAAGAGGATGTTGAACTATCTGTGATGGTTGAGACAAGCAATACATCATATATGCATAGGAAAGGAAGTAGAATGGCAAGGTAGATGAAATTATATTGGAAAAAAATCAAAATCTAAAAGAAAAAAGTAGGAATACGAAGAAATAGGATAAGAGATGAATTCTTTAGAATGGTAGCTAATAGAAAAGTGGATTGTTGAACTATCCGTGATGGTTGAGACTAGCAATGCATAATATATGCATGGGAAAGGAAGTAGAATGACAATTTTGATAAAATTATACTGAGAAAAAATATGTCAAAATCTAGAAAAATTAGTAGGAATGGATTCCCATTATGTCTTTGACTTGTGTAGCAATAGAAATTTATTGCTTTCTATCAAAGTAATGAACTCTCATGAGATCTATTATCCACTCATATGGGGGAAAGGAAATATTCCTATCAAGTAGCAATACCAATATTTTTTCAGGCATTCGCAATATTTTCAAACAAAATTCTTAAATGGAACCCATCCACAATTCAAGTAACCCAAACTTTCATATCTAAACACATCGTAAGCAAATACAGTTTTCAATTGGATCTCAAAATCTTACATCAACCAAAAAACTGAGGGTTGAGGGATAATTTTTGCAAATACACGCTTTTGCGCATTACTCATTTGAAAAACAATCAAGGTTGTATTAAACATCATTTAGGCTTCTCAGAATGCAAAATACAGTTAAAATCATGTTGATTAATAACCCTAAGATTTGCAAAACATGGTCTTTGATGTAGTGGTTTTTTTAAAGTCGATTGAGCAGAAGTTGTTTTGTTTCTTTTTGCTAAACATTACTTTTGAAAGAAAAAAAGTATGATTCAAGTATTCTTGAGACCCAACAATTTTCTAGGCACACCACCGTCGCAGCTCATCCTACCACACCAAGAAATTTGAAATGGTAATCATCAACCAACTGAATCGAACTGAACCCAAGAAAACGCAAAATTTGGGTCTCTAAATTCATTTCATTCAAAATATATAAGCTAAAAAATTTGCAATTTTCACCATTACTCAACCTAAGCCCAATCGAAATTATCAATCAGAACCAAAACCAACAAGAAATTTGAACATATGAACATAGCTTCGATCGGGCCTCAAAACCCTAGAAATTCTGACATTCAAGGGGAAAAGGGTTTATTTTAAAGCAACATGTTGTCCTTTTCGAAACCCTAGAACTTGATAATAAAAAATTAAGGATTATGGAAGAATAATAATTTCTAGCCAATTTTGATACCGATCTAGTGTGTAACCTAGATCTGTCATAATTTCGTACTCTTAGGTATTTAACGGAGAGAATAAGGAATGAAAGAGAAACCTAGAGTGCCAACTTTGCCAGCGATGAACTGCAAAAGACCCTTGCTATCAAGCAACAAAAATGCTAACCCTAGCCAGTGGAAAATGAGAAACATTACCAGTGGCTGACATCCATGGACGATCGGAGCAAGAGAGAGCTTGGGTACACCTAGTTGTACCGCTTTCGGAGGGGGGGCGAGGTCGAGGAGTGGATGAAGCTGTTGAGAAGAGAGGAGGTAGGCAGAGAGGGGATGGAGAGAAAAGGAATTTTAGAGTTGATGAATTTTGGAATGAGGAGAGAGAGGGAGCAGGTTAAAAAATATATGTGGATGAATGGTGTGAATTCATTCTAGAGATCCAACGGTTAGGAGCAAGAGAAAAAAAGATTTCTAAAAAATTTGGTTTGGGCCGCCAAATAATTGCCATTCCCGCTGAGATTATTTGAGACGGTCTCAAAATTTATTTGGAACGAAAAATATTAATAGTCCCAAATAAGAGATCCATTTTTCAATCGGTCACCAATAAATTTGTTTTTTGTTACAAAAAAATATAGCAGTCCCAAATAATAATTTTTTAGGACGTTTAAAACTAGAGTTCTTAAAAGTGTTGTCCCAAAAGCCAAC
Organism: Iris pallida; assembly: GCA_029216955.1. Taxonomy (NCBI): domain Eukaryota; kingdom Viridiplantae; phylum Streptophyta; class Magnoliopsida; order Asparagales; family Iridaceae; genus Iris; species Iris pallida. The sequence goes on from JANAVB010007198.1 coordinate 4,685,800, forward strand.
TTTTTGTAGTGCCCCTTGGCCACTAGCCTGGCCTTGAACTTGTCAATGGTTCCATCTGCTTTCATCTTCTTCTTGAAGATCCATTTGCATCCGATGGGTCTTGCTCCTTCTGGCAGGTCAACCAATACCCATGTGTTGTTGGAGGTGATTGAATCAATCTCGTTGTCTATCGCCTCCTCCCAGAATACAGCATCTCTGGTCTTCATCGCCTCATCATAGGTAAGCGGATCTGCTTCCACATGATAGGTGACGAAGTCATCTCCGAAGTCTTTCGGCCTCCTCGTTCGCTTAGTTGACGGCTCAGCGGGTTCTGGTTCAGCTGGTGTCTCCTTGACGACAGCTTGATCTTGGACTACTGGTTCATTAAAGACTTCTGTCTGCTTTGTACCCTCATCATTCTCCGAAAGATCTGCGAGAACAATATTATTGTATTTTGCAAACTTGTCTTCAAAGTATTCAGCATCGCAAGATTCGATGATATGGTTTGACTCGATATCAAGGAATCTCTGAGCATCACTCTTCTCGGCATACCCCAAGAAGATCGCCTTCGTAATCCTTGTCCCCAGCTTCTGAATCTTCAGATCCGGGAGCTTCACATAAGCCAGACACCCCCACACTCGAATGACATTCAAGTTAGGTCTGACTTTGAATCAGAGTTCATGAGGAGTTATGTCGGAAGTTGCATATGGCACTCTGTTCAGAATGAACGTTGCCGTTAGTGCAGCTTCTCCCCAGTTACACTTTGGAAGACCCGCAGTCAACGGCATGGAGTTCATCATCTCTGTCAACGTTCTGTTCTTTCTTTCTGCTACTCCATTGGATTGAGGAGAGTACGGAGCCGTTGTCTCATTGATGATTCCATGTTCTTTGCAGAATGATAAGAATTCATGAGACCGATACTCCCCGCCTCGATCACTCCTTAACCTCTTGAGTTGTTGTCCAGTTTGTCGCTCAGCCTCGGCCCTGAACTTCTTGAACTTCTCGAATGCTTCGTCTTTAGACTTGAGCAAGTAGACGAAAGCATACTTTGAGAAGTCATCGATGAAAGTAATGAAATACTTTATCCCGGCCTTTGTAGAGAATTGTTTGAAGTCACAGATATCTGAGTGAACCAACTCCAGAAGATCTGTGCTTCGATGGACCCTGTGAAAGGGTTTCCTTGTGATCTTCGTCTGAGCACATACTTCGTATTTCTCTACCTTACCCCCACACTTGGAGATAAGTCCTAGACTAGATATTCTGTTAATCCTTTTACAATGAACATGTCCTAGCCTATTATGCCACGACTCAAGAGAATAATCAGAAAAAGTGATTGCATTTATATTATCATGCTGGGTTACAACAAGCTGAATCTTGTACATTCCTTCAGTTTGGAAAGCTTTCCCGAAGAATATACCCTTCTTGGACATCACCAACTGGCCAGCATTGATGTCCATCCTCAAGCCTGCGTTGCAGAGCAGACTTACAGAGATCAGGTTCTTAGCAATTACTGGAACATGCTTCACACCTTGAAGCTTCAGAGTGTTTTCCGATGTGAGTTTCAGCTCCATCGTCGATCCCCAGTACTTCAGCTTGTGCCTGGTTTGCCATTATGACCTTCTCTGAAGTTGGCTCATAAGAGACGAACCAGTCTTTGTCTGAACAGACATGGCAGGTCGCACCAGTGTCTATCCAGCAGTCCAAGTCAGCCCCCACAGTTGCAACCTATGCTATCATGGCAACTAGATTAGTAATCATAGAAACCTTACTAGGCTCACCTTGTTCTTTGGGCTTGGACTTGCATTCGAATTTGTAGTGGCCCTTCTTGCCACAATTGAAGCAAGTCACATGGGACTTGGACTTCTGCTGCTTGAAAGCAGGACCCTTCACTTTCAGATTCGTGAAGTCCTTCTTTTTGCGATAAGAAGCAGCCTGCTTCCCCTGGTACTCTCTGGTTTGGACCAGATTTGCCTTCGCCAGTTGTTTGGACAGAGTATCCATCTTCTATTGAGAGCGCATCTCGTCCTCAACATGGATCTCTTGTAAGAAATCTTCCAAGCTAATTTTCATCTTCTTTCGATGCATCCTTGCATAGAAGTTGCTCCATTCTGTAGGAAGTTTCGCGACGATCCCTCCAACGACGAACTTGTTGACGAGGGGCATGTTCTCGTCTTCTAGTTTCTGATGCAACTTCAGAAACTCCTTCACTTGGGGCAGCATCGCCTTCTCGTCTTTGAAGGTCCACTTGTGGTATTTTTCTACCATGAAGATCTTGGACCGGTTCTCGTCATCTTCATAGAGCTTTCCCAAGGAGTCCCATATCTCTTTGGTAGATGTCTTCTTGGAGTAGGACTCTGCCAGAGAGTCTTCCATGGAATTGAGTATCAGTAGTTTGCATATACTGTTTTCTCTCTTCCACTTCGCTTGCTTGGTCGTAGCAGCGGCCACAGCCGCAGCAGATCCAGTGGTTGGAACGATCGGTTCTTCTTCTGACAGCACGTGATCAACATTCACGAGTTGAAGATTTAAAGTGACCTTTCGTCTCCATATCTGGAAGTGTTCGCCATCGAATTTTTTCAACTTGTTAAAGCCGGTATCGATGAGCGAAGCACGAGAATTATCCATCTTCTCAATAAAGCTTTGAGATTGTTATAGCCGAGGCACAATTTTCGATGGAAAATTCTGAAACTGAAACAATTGTACACACAACGTTTCAAATGCAGCACCTTAAAGAAGATGTGCAACAGAGATCCTGGAGGATTCTGAATTACGAGGATCTAAAAAGATTCTACGTAATACACAAAAAATCTAAAGAGACTTTGTGCAAGCAACTATCGGCAGTAGAGCTTCTAAAAAGAAGTTACTGTAAAAGGCAACAGCAGCGATGACAGGCGAGAATGAGATGCTGGGGTGAATGAACCACCGTTGCTCAAAGCTTTATTCGCCCCACACGAGCACGAACAGCTTCCAGGAACCAGCAAGTTCACGAAGAACTTCTGGAACGCTCGTAAGTCAATATTTGAGACTTGAACGGGCTTCCTGGACTTAACAGACTCCCTCAATTCTCTTCTTGGTGCCTCTTTCAAAGGAGGCCAAGGGGCTCTATTTATAGAGTGGAGTTGAGACTTCACCTCTTCTCCTATCCGATGTGGGACTAAAATACCAATACTCAAAAATAGAGTTTGATATTTTAGATCATCCCACAATCAGCATAGAAGTGTGGCAGTCCACGCCTACCCCCCGAACACTCCCGTGCATGCACGAGACATCCTGGAGTCCGTGTCCGAGTCCGAGTCCGCACAACAAAAATTAACTTGCATCCTTGTTGGATTTAATCCTTTTTCCTTCTAGGAAAATACTTCCACATGGCACAAACTTGTGCCCCACTACACCTCATGTGCACACCTCAACACAAGCAATGCATTATATTGAGATACTCACCATTTGGTGTAGCTGATGTGGGACTATCTTTTCTAGTCCAAAGGCAAAAACACCAACAGTAAACAAGCTGAGCTCAAGCTTCATTTTCGAGCTCGTTTAATAAACGAGCCAAGCTCAAGCTTAGAAGTACTCGGCTCGTTTGAGCTCGCGAGCTGGCTCGTTTATGAGCTTGCAAGCTGGCTCGTTTAGAAGGTCGTTTAGGAGCTCGTTTATGAGCTTGTTCAGAAGCTCGTTTGTTCTTTGTTGAATTCTAATTTTATATATGTTTGCATAACAATATAGTTGTGTGCATTATATACTTATATGTCCTTAATATTTAATCTTAAGGAACTTTTTTAATTAAATTTTTATAAATAAATTGTTAACATTATAGGTACTTGAATTCAAACATAACTAGCTTGAAATCAAGCTTAATGAGCTTGAAATAAGGTTGAGAAAGCTTGAAATCAAGTTAACGAGCTTGATTTTGAGCTTACCGAGCTCGTTTATCAAGCTTGCTTATCAAACTTGAATCAAGCTTGCTTATCAAGCCAAGCTCGAGCTCAAACCAAGCCTAGCTCAAGCTTAATATAAACAAGCTCGAGCCAAGCTCAAGTTCCAAAATAAAAAACTTACCAAGCTCGATCTCGGGCTCAAGCTCGATTAATTCTAGTCAAGCCAAACTCAAGCTTACAAAAGCTTGGCTCGTTTGCAGCACTAGTCACCCCCCTTTTTTAGCGCTCCACCGGAAACGAGATACAATCCAACACTGTTGGCTCCTATTGTCGTTGCTGAGTTATAGGTACATATGAAAAGGTAAAGTTTGTCCCTATTATTCTTTGACTCTATCATCCATTTGGTGGTACCTAGACACGGCCGATAATAATCAAAAGTCCCTCAAAGAGACTATAGGATATTCCCCTCCCCCCTCCCATTATGATGCCTTTTTTCTCTAAAATATGATTGCCTAATTTGAAATAAACAAAGTGGTTAAGTCACAGTAAGGAATCCATGATAATTTATTGTTAAAAAAGCAGAGAAGCTAATCTGATTGATTATTTTTATTAGGACTAAACATTGCATTATATAAGAAAGAGGAGTGCTTCGATATATAGCCATATGGAGGGAACCTCATGAATCCATGATAGGTGGGAAATCTGAACAAGTAAGACTATCGAGAAAACATGTTAGAACTGTTCCAAAAATGTTAAAAGTTTTACTATGTACATACTTCAGCAATAGGTCTTATTGGACATTGTTATCAGAAATTAGAAGCTGAGTTTTTTTTTTTTTACCAAGTTGGTTAACTGGACAAGTTGTTCTTGTTGGAAAATGTGAATGTATATTTGTTATAATAATAATATCAATTTTTTCTATCAACGAATCTATGCAAAGGTGTATGAATCTTTTTATTGAAAAATGTGTACGAATCTATTTATTGAAAAGGTGTGCCCTTTCCATCGTGTCTCTTTATTTCTATAAATACACATGTGTTTGGAGCATTCAAGCATTTATTCAATTTCATCCATATTGCATTAGTTAGTCTAAGAGAGAGAGACAACCAACGTTGCTTCGACGAGTTCCTGGGATGTGAAGTGCTGCTACCGAAGGAAACAACCGTTGTATCCTGGGAGACTAATCGCCATTATACCGTAAGCACCAGTGCGGGACGAATATTTTCTTAAGGACATTGAACCAAGTTCAAGCCTCAGTATCATTTTATTTATTTTACTTATATTTTAATTTCAAAGTCTAAATACAGAGTTTGAGAATTTATAATAACAGTTCTTCCATGTTCAAAATTGTTTTGTGTTTTCTATGAAAGAAGCTGACAGGCCCAAGGGTTTTCCATGACCTGCAATTTAAACAGTTTACATATAAGGGATTGGATATACACCTAGTGTTAGTATTCTTTTCGCAAAAACATAAATCTATCCAATGTTGATTTATTCGGGACGATTTTTGTTAAATTCTTCCCTTGAGTACTTAATTCTGCAAGTAGCATTGGATTGTATTAGAAGTAGTAGCTCAATCAGGGGCGGCCCTGGCCCGGGTAAGCCGGGCGACGGCCCAGGGCCCCCTGACGAAAGGGGGCACCAACATAGAGCTATCTACAATAGAACTCGTATGTCTCATGTGTCTTTTTCTTTCAACAAAAATATTGTGGTGTAGTGGTTATAATGCTTGACTTATATATAAGAGGTCATTGGTTTAAATCTTGACTACACCAAAATTTTGTTTTATTTAAACTTTTTTTTACATTATATATGCGGGCCCATTTTGGAAGTTTTGCCTCGGGTCCCCATTAGCTCAGGGCCGGCCCTGAGCTCAATTCTATTCAAATTTAGGGGTGAGCATTATTCGGTTTTGAACCGAAAACCAAATCGAACCGAACCGAATAAGAGATTCGGTTAGGTTTTTAAAAAAAATCGGTTCGGTTTCGGTTTTGAAAATACTAAATTTTCTTATTCGGTTTCGGTTTTAGGTTTCGGTTTCGGTCCAAAACCGAAAATCGAATAAGAAATTTTAGTATATACTCTGAAAAGTCGTATGGTGATACACCGAAATTCCACCTACTCCCGAATTGAACGAGTAAATTCCTCGGTTTGACACTCTTACCACTAGAACGAGTAAATCATCCGTTGGGAACTCTTACCATAACTTCGGTGAATGGTGGGTCCATATGGGCGGTGATCAGTAAGTTATATGCGTATAACTTGCTGTCGGTCAACATAGGAACACCGCTACGCTATACCGACCGACGTCCTATACTGTCAGAGTAACTGTGTGTGCTATTTAGGGTTTGAGTTGGGAATGAATTCATTAAAATTTATTATATATATTAACAAAAAAAACTCAAATAAACCCAAAAATCGAATAAACCGATAACCGAACCGATTAACCGGTTCGGTTCGGTTATTGACCAATCCGGTTCGGTTTCGGTTTTGCTTATTCGGTTTCGGTCCAATTCGGTTTTCGGTTATTCGGTTCGGTTGGAACCGAATAAACCGAATACTCACCCATATTCAAATTCCTGTTTGAAAGAAAATGAAGAATAAGTAGGAAGATGAAGTAGTCAATGAGTGGATATTTGCAACAAAATATGAAAACACATGCCCTTCCTCTTCGGCGCAGTAGGTGTATTCCAGCTTGGAGTTAGAATACTTCTCTATTCCACCACTAAAAACATGTCATGACCCGCTCCCGAATAATCAGATACGAGTCGGACGCGTCCAACCTTCGTTGGTATATACGACAAAGTAAGCTATACAAGTCTAAGGAAAACTCCAAGTAACCAGATAAAATAAACACCACAACATCTACAACATCCAAGAGAAACAGTACATCACTAGTCATTATTACAACTTTAAAAGAAATAATAATACCAGATACAAATCCGGTAACAAAATCCTTACAATACAAATATCCAGTAATAAATCACTAGGCTGAATCTAAGAAAGGAACTAGACCAAATCCCTGTAGCTCCTAGAGTCACCACTCCACTTTCTTGGATGATAGTTGTTTGGAGGGGATATAATTTCATAAAACAGGTGAGGGATCGCGTGATAAAATGCCAACTTAACTTTATTGAACATTCCACAAGAACGGTGTGTGAAAAGGTCGAAAAGTGAAACATTGAGAGGGTTATCAATTCTGCAAGTGAATGTCGAGGGGGTTACCAGTAACAGACATTAGTATCTTATATGAATATCCCAAGATCTTTGCTATCGTGTTATATATCATAAGGGATTCGATACCATTAGGCCTCGTTTGGTTCATGGATTTAAGGAACCGAAAGAAAAATTGTTCATTTCCTTTGTTTGGTAGCCACATATTTAGGAATCAATTTTCTGACAAGGGAAAAAATGGAGGGAATATGGTCCCACTCATGATCCATGTGATTGATTTTCCCTCCTCATTTCCCAACATTTATTGCAAAAATTATGACAAAAGTAACTATGTGTCATTGCTTATTTTACCATTAATATTATTTTTCATAATGTTATTATTATTTTAAAAGGTAAGGATATTATTGGAACATTGTTATATTTTTGCTTTCCTTTCCTGCACCAACCAAACAAAATATCCTTATTACATACTTTACTTGTCTGGCCTCAATTACTGGAATCACAACTGGAATCATTACTGGAATAACCTACTGGCATCATCATGTTCTTGTTGGACTTGTTCTCGATTTACGTGTCGGGTTATGAATTCACTTGTACTTGTCAGACGGAGAAATATTCGAGTAGACATGTAAACATTCCCAAATACTGGAACCACCCCCTCTGGTCTAACCTAGAATGATAGCAGTCCCACACTTGTCAAGTGTGCGATGAGCCGTATTTACCCGTAGCCGTTTACATGTCGATCTCTGTATTTTAAAACACATTGTTGAGTCTTTTCTGGACTCATACTTGAATCACTTACTGGAATCACACTTGACTCATATTGTATTGGACTCAAACTGGGATCACACTTGACTTACATTGTACTGTCTGAACTCATATCACATTTCTCTAGTTCAACTAGCTTTATTTTACAGTCTTCATTGCCATGATCTTCTGTTTCACAGTGCTTACTTTCCTTGTTCTAACTGTCGTTCTATTTTCATTACCTGTCACAAGCTTGCCATGTTCATCAAGTATTACTGTCTATAACTGCTTTATAGTCTTTATCTTTTATTTGGAACTGTTTGAGGAGGTGTGCTCGTTCCAATCCTGACTGGATACGTTGACAAAATTTTACAGAGGATACGTGCCCTACTTGCTTTGGATCCGGGGAGGGACTAGCTACCTTAGACCCAGATTCTCAGGAGTGATCAGGAGATTGTCTTAGTAGACTAGTTTTATATTTCATGTTTAGAACTTGAATTGTAATAAGTGGAGATTTTAACATTGTATTAAGTTTGTTTTCAGATATTATTATTTAGTTGTTTATTTCAGTTGTTGTTGTTTAGTTTTAGCAGTTATCTAGACTTCTGTGATACCTTATCGTGCTTAGACTGTGATTAAGTATTATCATATCTTATACTTGTTCTCTATTCGGAGTTGAGATTCATGACATGTACATTATATAATTGTGTGAGTTGTTTAGATAGTACCTATCTAGTACAACGTTCTACCACTGTTACGCCCCAGAACCAGAATACTGGAGAGCGGGGGAATGACTCAGCCAGCTACGTATTACGGGTAGATGAATACCGTATAATACGATCAATGCTATCTACAAGACGAGGGGGTGCATACTACATGAAAGTCTCCCTATGGTCTCTTTACTTCTATTGTCTCAATCATTCAAACAAGAAACAGAAATAGAGAACATGTGAGATAAAGCAGTAAGGCGTCCCAAACGCTCAGTCAAAATGTTCTTGATATCTGATTTTATAAAATACAGCCAGATGATGTAGTAAGTATACACAATTGTTAGCAGCTGCAGTCTGACTTAGTTACAATTATACAAAAGTAGGTACAAGACAATCCGACTAACATGTCGGTGCCAAACGGCAAAGTATAAAGTAGATAACAAAACGAGCGGGGAAGTAAGAAACCCACTCGAGTCCTCCTGCGATCATCCCTCTAGTGTTGACCATCTTCGAGGTAGAAGTAAACTGGATCCTCGGGGACCGACTCTAAATCTGGCCATGCAAAACCAGAGAGGTTAGACCTCTAATAGCAAGTACCACAAGGAAGCACGACATGAGAACTAAAACCAGTAATGAGAAATATAATAATAGATCTCTGCTTTCCACTAGGATTCACATCACATCACGACACTTCGAACCAACCTCCCAACCAAACAAGGACAGAAGTTGGTCCGTCATGTCCTGACATTCTGATCATCCCAGTTAGGTAACAGAGTAGGTACAGTGCACAAACAAATCATCTTGAACGGCCAATCAAATCCTACGGCTTGCTATTTTGAGTCCCAAGTTTTCCTGGAATTTATGCAATAGGGATTCCTCAGTTCTTACTATGTGCGAGCAAGGCTAGTCTATCCAGTTAATCATGTGCGCCATGCATGATTTAGACGAGTCCTAGCAGGACGCCCGTCATCAATATACAATATACAATAATAATATAAGCAGATACTGTTTCCTGCCCGTGTGGCAGGTTTACAGTATCTGTGGGAACCAGCCGGCCCGTCGGGTACTACTTGTCCCAAGGGGGCTGTCATATAAGAACTCGGGAATCTATTCTCTCCATGCAATCATTATTTTATTTAACATAATAGTCTTTACGTTGAGTGAAGTACCATGTCGTGGATCATGGTCATTCAGAATGAGTACTTTCGTACGGGGTACGATATGCACAACTCTACAATGATACCAGTGCGGTCAGGTTGTAGGTCTTACATAGCGTAATGCAACAATCAAAACTAACCACGGAGTAATCATGCCTTGACCATAAAGTACACATGCTTCTTTGGTAAGATAAATAAATAATAAATGAATTGAAGCCTGCACGTGCCTGTATGCCAACATTCGAGATTAGCCAGTCGATTTTCATAGTTCATAATTAATATGAATGTGTCTCATTCATTCAATTCAAAAAACGACTAGCCAGTCTCTTAGTTCCAATTAGGAACGCATGATCAATTATTAGTCAAGGTCACAATCATTATCAATGGTGACAAGACATGAAAGTCAACTAGTATTCAGTGGGGTCGAGTCTACAACTCTCAGGGTTTAATTCCAGTCAATCGGGGTATCTATAACTCAATTCACGACACATGGTACATCCCACGTAACAATCTATATTTAACAGAAATATTAACATATCATGATTATATCAAGTTTTATGTCAAAAGGCGTAAGGATATAAAATGGACGTTAAATATCTAATAAAATATCAATATACAGGGCTATAGAAGATCCAGGGTAAGTAGGGTCAGCGTACGCTCAAGTCAGGCTACGCTCAAGCCAAGCTACGCTCAAGTCTAGCTACGCTCAAGTCAGCCTACGCTCAAGTCAGCGTACGCTCAAGTCAGCGTACGCTCAGGTCAGCCTACGCTCAAGTCTAGTTACGCTCAAGTCATACGCTTCCAAAAGGCAGCGTATGAACTCCATACGACTCCTTACTATCCAAGCCAGCGTACGCAAGTCATACGCTTCCAAAAGGCAGCGTATGAACTCCATACGACTCCTTACTATCCAAGCCAGCGTACGTAAGTCATACGCTTCCAAAAGGCAGCGTATGAACTCCATACGACTCCTTACTATCCAAGCCAGCGTACGCAAGTCATACGCTTCCAAAGGCAGCGTATGGACTCCATACGACTCCTTACTATCCAAGCCAGCGTACGCAAGTCATACGCTTCCAAAAGGCAGCGTATGAACTCCATACGACTCCTTACTATCCAAGCCAGCGTACGCAAGTCATACGCTTCCAAAGGCAGCGTATGGACTCCATACGACTCCTTGTCACCCAAGTGAGCGTATACAAGACATACGCTCCCAAAAGGCAGCGTATGGATCAGGCTACGCTCAAGTCATACGCTTCCAAAGGGCAGCGTATGGGTCAGGCTACGCTGCACTAAAGAGCGCGCGCAGCTCAGTGACGCAAACTAAAAAGCTCGTGCACTGCTCACTGTCTTCTCCAAATCAGCAAGAACTCTATGGTTACACCCAAGGCTTCAAAATCCATAACTTGGTCAAAACAAGTCCAAATCCAACTTTTCAAAGGTCAAATTTGGGTAGAATAAAATCCTCTACAACATGGGACCATCAAAACTTGCAAACAATGAAGTTTGATAGATTAAAACCACCAAAATTTGAAAATAACTTATTCTAGATCTACAAAAATTAAGACTTCGAAATAAAAAAATGCCAAGTTCTAAACTCTCTTAGAATCACAAGGGGAAGAGAATAGAACCATAAAAATGGGTCCTCATGAAGAAGAAAGATGTACTTGCCTATGGGTTTGGTAGGTGGAGAGAGTAATGAGAAAGAAGAAGAGTAATGGTGAAGGGGAGTAATGAAGAGAGAGAAAGAGTTTGGAGGCTTTAAATAGAAGGGGTGGTGGTAGGTGGGTTCGGTTCATGATGAACCACCATAACCCAAAAATAAACCAACCTAGGCCAAACCTAAAGTAAGCTAAAGCAGAGAATAAAAGCAGAAAGTAAAATACAGAAAATTAATTGCAGGAATTTAATTAACATGAATTTAAGGAATTTAAATACAGGATAATACATGATAAATATTAAATAAATTCCCTTTTTGTAGTATATGTATAAAAATACTCATTCTGGGAACGGGGAGTGACATCTCTACCCTCCTTAGAAAAATTCCGTCCTCAGAATTTCAAATCCAAGCAGGATAGAAACATCGGGGCTAAACTAATCTAAGTACAAGCAATTCAATCAAGTAATCATTTTACAATGTCCTTAGCAAGTAACATATCTATATTTAACAATCTACGATATCAAGCAATTCTACCCAAAAGGTGATAAGCATGAGGAATCAAGACAATCAAGGTACACAGAAAAAGATATACCTTGTGAGTCAAACAGGTGTGGATACCGTGATCGGATATCATCCTCACGTTCCCACGTTGACTCTCCCAAAGAGTGATGACCCCAAGCAACCCGAACAAGGTTAATTGTTCGGTTCTTGAGTATATTCTCTCTTCGGTCCAAGATGGACACAGGCTGCTCCTCGTAAGACAGGTTGGTACCAACAACCAGTTCTGAATGATCAAGGATATGGCTGGGGTCCGATACATACCTTCGTAATTGAGATACATGAAACACGTTATGTACCTCTCGTAACGAAGGTGGAAGGGACAAACGATAAGCAACATCGCCTACCCTATCAAGGATAACGAATGGTCCTACGTACCGCGGACTCAACTTCCCGCGAACGCCAAATCTAATGACCCCACGGGTAGGTGAGATCCGTAAGAATACGTGGTCCCCAACAGAAAACTCTAGCGGCCTACGATGCTGGTCCGCCCAATGATGATGTCGATCCTGCGCAACTCGAAGTCGCTCTCTAATTCCTTTAACCAATTCAACTGTCTGAACAATTATTTCTGGGCCTAGCATCTTCCTCTCTCCGATATCATCCCATGCTAGTGGTGACCTATACTTCTTACCATATAGTGCCTCAAATGGTGCCATCTGGATACTGGCTTGATAACTGTTGTTGTATGAGAACTCAACTAAGTACAGGTGGCTTTCCCAAGATCCTCTAAAATCTAGGGTACAAGCTCGTAACATATCTTCCAAAGTCTGAATTGTCCTTTCTGATTGCCCGTCCGTCTGTGGATGGTAAGCCGTGCTAAATCTTAACTTAGTACCCAGACTATGATGCAAGCTCTTCCAGAAATGTAATGTAAAGCGGGTATCTCGGTCTGACACAATACTAACAGGGACTTCATGCTGCCTGACTATCTGTTGTATATACAACTCTGCCAACTTTTCTGTAGATTGCCCTACTCTGAAAGGAAGAAAATGTGCTACCTTTGTAAGCCGATCTACTATCACCCAAATAGCATCTTTACCACTTGGTGATCTCGGTAAACCGATCACAAAGTCCATTGTGATGTGTTTCCACTTCCATTTCGGGATAGGAAGTGGTTGCAATAATCCAGCTGGCCTCTGCTGTTCTGCCTTTACTTGCTGACATATCAAGCAACGGGAAACAAACCTAGCTATCTCCCTCTTCATCCCATTCCACCAAAAGTGCTGCTTGATATCTTGGTACATCTTGGTCCCTCCAGAATGTATAGAATACTGAGAACTGTGAGCTTCTGTCATAACTTCCTGTCTGATATCTCCACTAGGTACAAATAGACGTGATCCAAACCTAAGCGTGCCATCTTCGTGAATTTGCATCTCTTTTCTGAGCCCTGACTCACATTCTGCCCTAAGCTTCTGAATCCTTGGGTCTTGTACCTGGTCCGCCTTGATCCTGTCTACCAAGTCGGATTGAACTTGTAGACTCGCCAGAATTTCTATATCATTAGGAAGTATAACTTCGATGCCCATCTTCTGAAGGTCTTCTAAGATGTGTTTCTGCGTTGTCAACATAAATGCGCCGCCTCTTCTGCTGAGAGCGTCTGCTACCACATTAGCCTTGCCTGGATGATACTGAAGTTTTACGTCATAATCCTTGATCAGCTCCAACCATCTTCTCTGCCTCATGTTCAGTTCCTTCTGGGTAAAGATGTACTTCAGACTTTTATGGTCTGTGTACATGTCCACTCGGTCACCATATAAGTAATGTCTCTATAGCTTCAAAGCAAATACTACTGCCGCTAACTCCAAATCATGAGTTGGGTAATTCTTCTCGTGGTCTCGAAGCTGCCTAGATGCATATGCTATCACCTTCCCGTGCTGCATGAGGACACATCCAAGTCCTTTACCTGACGCATCACAATATACAGTAAAACCTCTGGGTCCAACTGGCAATGTAAGAATAGGCGCTGATATCAACTTCTGCTTCAAATTCTCAAACGATGACTGGCATTCTGTCGACCAAACGAATGGCACATCCTTCCGTGTCAAGCGGGTCATGGGTGCTGAAAGTCTTGCAAAATCTGACACAAATCTTCTGTAATATCCTGCCAATCCTAAGAAACCCCGTACATCAGCTACGGTCTTGGGTACTGGCCAACTCTCTACTGCTTCTACCTTCTTGGGATCCACTGCTACTCCAGCTCCTGATACGATATGACCCAAGAATGAAATATGATCCGTCCAGAACTCACACTTGCTGAGCTTGGCATACAACTGGTTCTCTCTCAGAACCTGCAACACTTTCCTGAGGTGGTCTTCATAATCCTCTTCACTAGCAGAGTACACAAGAATGTCGTCGAGAAATACTATGACAAACTGATCTAAATACGGCATAAAGATGCGGTTCATCAAATCCATGAATATTGCTGGAGCATTGGTCAAACCGAACGGTATTACCAAGAATTCATAATACCCATACTTCGACCTGAATGCTGTCTTGGGAATATCCTCCTTCCGAACCCTCACTTGATGGTACCCTGAACGAAGATCTATCTTGGAGAAAACTCTAGCTGTGCTCAACTGATCAAATAAGTCGTCGATCCTTGGTAGTGGGTACTTGTTCTTTACTGTTGCCGCGTTAAGCTTCCTGTAGTCGATACACAATCTGGATGATCTATCCTTCATCCCCACAAGTACCACTGGTGCTGCTCATGGTGATATGCTAGCTTGGATAAACTTCTTCTCCTTCAGTTCCTCTATGTGCTGATATACCTTGGCATGCTCCGAATTCGCCATTCTGTAAACCCGATCTGATATCGGTTTAGTCCCAGGTGCCAATTCTATGCTGAACTCAATATCTCTAACCGGTGGTAGACTTGGAAGTTCTTCGAGAAATACGTCTAGAAATTCTTCAACTACCTTCGGAACCTGAACTTCTTCCATTGCCGTTATTACTCCTTGCTCTTGCTGAGTTGCCTCTGATCTGACTAAGGTGAATCTCTTCATGCCTGGAATATCAAAAGATACACTCCCACTACGACAATCTATTATCGCATGACTGTCTTTCAGCCAGTCCATGCCTAAGATAACGTCGAAATTTCCAACAGGAAATTCTATCAACTGGGCGGGTAAGGAATGCCCGTAAACTAAAACACTACACGCTAGAATAACTCTACTAACTCCTACGAGCCCATTGCCAGTGAGTATGTTCAACCTCCCTGGCAATGCCTCGAACTCCATTCCTAGCCATGTCGCAAATTGTGCAGATATAAATGAGCGGGATGCTCCCGAATCAAACAATGCTACTGCGGGATATGAGGTGACGAGAATGTTACCTGCCACGACATCTCCCGACGCTAATGCCTCTTCCAAGGACAGAGTGAATGCCTGCCCTCGACCTCCTTGTTGGTTCCCATATTGCGGCCTAGCCTGGTGCTGCTGCTGGCCCCTTCCCTGATAATGCTGGGGTGGTCTATACTGGTGTTGCTGCATCGGCGGTCCCTGCTGCCGAAACATCTGAGCCTGAGGCATTAACAGGTGCTGTCCCAACGGTCTCACTGCTACCGCTGGTCCTCGATACTGTCCTGCTTCTGGTGCTGGCAGAGCAGGAAACTGTTGCCCTGGTCCTCCTGACCTCGAATTCATGGGACATATGGTAACCCGATGGTCTGGATTTCCACATATCAGACATAGTCCATTCAATGTCCGACACACATCTCTAGTGTGTCCCATCTTCCCACAATAAGTGCAGCCCTCTGGGGGTTGCTAGTTCTTCCTCTGTTGCTGTTGCTGCTGCCTGGGTGGTGGTACTGGCCCCCGTATCGCCACATCGTGGATACGAATGCCAGGGGATGGTGCTGTTGTTCGGGGCGCTGCTCCCCCTCCTCCTTCAATCTGACTGTGGGATCTTTTCTGACCTCCAGTCCTTGCCGCAAGCCTCTGAATGGTGATTTCATGCCTGCGGGTTGCCGTCAATATCTCATCAAAAGTCTGGTAATTGTGCCCCTCTATCAATTGCACGAGCTCAAGATGAAACCCTTGCTGAAACCTCATGGCCCTCTGGCGCTCCGTTGCTACAATCTCTGGGGCGAACCTACTCAATCTGCAGAACTCCGCTGCATAAGCATCTACCGTCTTGCCGGCCTGTTTGAGGTTGATAAACTTCTGTTGTAGCTCAAACTGTGCCACAACTCCATAATACTTCGTCTTGAACCATACAGTAAAATCGCCCCAAGCAACAGGACGTCTCATACCTACTTCCTCTGATTCCCACCAATCACGTGCGAGATCCTGAAGTAACAACTTCACCTGATCCACACGTTCTTCTGCCGATACCTTAGCGGCTGTCAGAATAGCCTCAATATCCTTAAGCCATGTATCTGCTGAGATGGCATCCTCTGTGCCTTCGAAACGGCGGGGGTTGTACTTACAAAACTGGGCTGACGCTCCTGAATCTGTCCTTGCCCCTCTTTCTAATGTCGTCTGTAATCCTTGATTGAGTAATACATTCTGCTCTTGTAACTGAGCGTGCATGCGCTGCTGGGCTAACATCTGGTGTTGCTGAGTAGCCATCATCCCTCTCATGATCTCCAGAAGGGCTGGTGTGTCCAATTCCACAGGGGTAGGCAGAACTATCGGTGGGGTTGGAACCTCCGGATACTGCAGTCCAACTGCTGATTCCACTATCACTTCTTCCTAGATAGTCTCTTGAGTTAGTACCGGCCCTTATTGCTGACCAACAGGGTCAGGTTGTCCATGTTGCTGTCCATGGTGTTGCTGTCCAGCTCTGACAGATACGGACTAGGTGCCCCTAAGAAAAGGGACAAGAGAACAATCAAATAACCGGACAGGAAAGATCAATGAAGTCAAAGGATACTGGAATGTCAAGCTGGTATTGAGAACAACGAATTGCGAGATCAAGGGGGAACATGTGTGATTGAGACATCCTATAAATCAAAATACCCCACAAGTCTGAAATCAGACCTGCATGGGCCACCACTAACACCTTGTCACGCCCCAGAACCAGAATACTGGAGAGCGGGGGAATGACTCAGCCAACTATGTATTACGGGTAGATGAATACCGTATAATACGATCAATACTGTCTACAAGACGAGGGGGTGCATACTACATGAAAGTCTTCCTATGGTCTCTTTACTTCTATTGTCTCAATCATTCAAACAAGAAACAGAAATAGAGAACATGTGAGATAAAGCAGTAAGGCGTCCCAAATGCTCAGTCAAAATGTTCTTGATATCTGGCTTTACAAAATACAGCTAGATGATGTAGTAAGTATACACAATTGTTAGCAGCTGCAGTCTGACTTAGTTACAATTATGCAAAAGTAGGTACAAGACAATCCGAGTAACATGTCGGTACCAAATGGCAAAGTATAAAGTAGATAACAAAACGAGCGAGGAAGTAAGAAACCCACTCGAGTCCTCCTGCGATCATCCCTCTAGTGTTGACCATCTTGGAGGTAGAAGTAAACTGGATCCCCGGGGACCGGCTCTAAATCTGGCCATACAAAACCAAAGAGGTTAGACCTCTAATAGCAAGTACCACAAGGAAGCACGATATGAGAACTAAAACCAGTAATGAGAAATATAATAATAGATCTCTGCTTTCAACTAGGATTCACATCACATCACGATACTTCGAACCAACCTCCCAACCAAACAAGGACAGAAGTTGGCCCGTCATGTCCTGACATTCTGATCATCCCAGTTAGGTAACAGAGTAGGTACAGTGCACAAAGAAATCATCTTGAACGGCCAATCAAATCCTACGGCTTGCTATTTTGAGTCCCAAGTTATCCTGGAATTTATGCAATAGGGATTCCTCAGTTCTTACTATGTGCGAGCAAGGCTAGTCTATCCAGTTAATCATGTGCGCCATGCATGATTTAGACGAGTCCTAGCAGGACGCCCGTCATCAATATACAATATACAATAATAATATAAGCAGATACTGTTCCCTGCCCGTGTGGCAGGTTTACAGTATCTGTGGGAACCAGCCGGCCCGTCGGGTACTACTTGTCCCAAGGGGGCTGCCATGTAAGAACTCGAGAATCCATTCTCTCCATGCAATCATTATTTTATTTAACTTAATAATCTCTACGTTGAGTGAAGTACCATGCCGTGGATCATGGTCATTCAGAATAAGTACTTTCGTACGGGGTACGATATGCACAACTCTACAATGATACCAGTACGGCCAGGTTGTAGGTCTTACATAGCGTAATGCAACAATCAAAACTAACCACGGAGTAATCATGCCTTGACCATAAAGTACACATGCTTCTTTGGTAAGATAAATAAATAATAAATGAATTGAAGCCTACACGTGCCTGTATGCCAACATTCGAGATTAGCCAGTCGATTTTCATAGTTCATAATAAATATGAATGTGTCTCATTCATTCAATTCAAAAGACGACTAGCCAGTCTCTTAGTTCCAATTAGGAACGCATGATCAATTATTAGTCAAGGTCATAATCATTATCAATGGTGACAAGGCATGAAAGTCAACTAGTATTCAGTGGGGTCGAGTCTACAACTCTCAGGGTTTAATTCCAGTCAATCGGGATATCTATAACTCAATTCACGACACATGGTACATCCTACGTAACAATCTATTTTTAACAGAAATATTAACATATCATGATTATATCAAGTTTTATGTCAAAAGGCGTAAGGATATAAAATGGACGTTAAATATCTAATAAAATATCAATATACAGGGCTATAGAAGATCCAGGGTAAGTAGGGTCAGCGTACGCTCAAGTCAGGCTACGCTCAAGTCAAGCTATGCTCAAGTCTAGTTACGCTCAAGTCAGCCTACGCTCAAGTCAGCCTACGCTCAAGTCAGCATACGCTCAGGTCAGCCTACGCTCAAGTCTAGTTACGCTCAAGTCATACGCTTCCAAAAGGCAGCGTATGAACTCCATACGATTCCTTACTATCCAAGCCAGCGTACGCAAGTCATACGCTTCCAAAAGGCAGCGTATGAACTCCATACGACTCTTTACTATCCAAGCAAGCGTACGCAAGTCATACGCTTCCAAAGGCAGCGTATGGACTCCATACGACTCCTTACTATCCAAGCCAGCGTACGCAAGTCATACACTTCCAAAAGGTAGCGTATGCACTCCATACGACTCCTTACTATCCAAGCCAGCGTATGCAAGTCATACGCTTCCAAAGGCAGCGTATGGACTCCATACGACTCCTTGTCACCCAAGTGAGCGTATGCAAGACATACGCTCCCAAAAGGCAGCGTATGAATCAGGCTACGCTCAAGTCATACGCTTCCAAAGGGCAGCGTATGGGTCAGGCTACGCTGCACTAAAGAGCACGCGCAGCTCAGTGACGCAAGCTAAAAAGCTCGCGCACTGCTCACTGTCTTCTCCAAAACAGCAAGAACTCCATGGTTACATCCAAGGCTTCAAAATCCATAACTTGGTCAAAACAAGTCCAAATCTAACTTTCCAAAGGTCAAATTTGGGTAGAATAAAATCCTCTACAATATGGGACCATCAAAACTTGTAAACAAAGAAGTTTGATAGATCAAAACCACCAAAATCCAAAAATAACTCATTCTAGATCTACAAAAATTAAGACTTCGAAATGAAAAATGCCAAGTTCTAAACTCTCTTAGAATCACAAGGGGAAGAGAATGGAACCATAAAAATGGGTCCTCATGAAGACGCAAGATGTACTTGCATATGGGTTTGGTAGGTGGAGAGAGTAATGAGAAAGAAGAAGAGTAATGGTGAAGGGGAGTAATGAAGAGAGAGAAAGAGTTTGGGGGCTTTAAATGGAAGGGGTGGTGGTAGGTGGGTTCGGTTCATGATGAACCACCATAACCCAAAAATAAACCAACCTAGGCCAAACCTAAAGTAAGCTAAAGCAGAGAATAAAAGCAGAAAGTAAAATACAGAAAATTAATTGCAGGAATTTAATTAACATGAATTTAAGGAATTTAAATACAGGATAATACATGATAAATATTAAATAAATACATTTGAGTAGTATATGTATAAAAATACTCATTCTGGGAACGGGGAGTGACAACCACCGATTCTGCGGCGTAGGCTGGACGTTGTTACGTACTCGTACCCTTATACCGGGTGCGGGTCATCACAATAGCCACTGAAGAATCAAAGGATTTGTCTACACTTTCAGTAGAGAGTTTATTGGGTTCACTTCAGTCCCATGAAGTCCGTATGAAACAATATGATGTTGGAATTATTCAATAATTATGGGGCCACACATGTAAAATTAATTGTGTTTGGGCTATCTAAATAATTAAGCCAAATTAAAGTGGTCTATTTGGAAAATTGGCTTAAGGGTATAATTGTCATGGAATTAATATGTAGATACTGGAGATAATTCTAATTTGATGAGGGGCCAAATTAGAAATATCACAACACACATATCTATTAGGGTTATGGTCCCCAACTTATACGGCCACAAAAAGAGAGATTTTTCTTTTTTCTCTTCTGCATCCCCATCAACAGAAAGAGAGGGACAAAGAATTTGGTTTCATCTTTGTCATTAAGGGTCATAGCAAGTTGGAAGATCGAACCCAATAAAGAGACGAACGCTTCAAGATCCATCAAGCCTAGCAATGGATTCAGTTATGCTTCCGTAATTAATTTATGTTCTTCATCTCATGAATTGACAGGGTACAACAATTTCTAACAAGTGGTATCAGAGCCTCCCTGTTTGATTTATGAGGTCGAAGTTTCAGAATCAATTTATTTTATTTTTTTAGAAACCCTAGATCGTTCGATCTAATTTAATTTAGGATTGACATGTCAGAAGTTTGTATTAATTGGGATTGCAACCGAATAACACCAGTATGGATTAGGGATGCATATTTGAGATTGTACGTATGGATTGGTGCCATGTCAGAAGTCTATAAATTTTTGGTGACATGTCAATCCATTAATTATTAGCAAACAAAGATGCATATCTGAGATTAGACATGTCAATCCAAAAATTAGATCGAACGAAAGGCACCAAGCAAACAAAGATGCATATTTGAGATTAGACATGTCAATCCATTAATTATTAGCAAGCAAACAAAAGCAATCCACCAGTATGGATTAGGGATGCATATTTCATGAACCGAATATTATATCAGGGTTGGGTCTTAGAGGGACGGACAAGACATCTGATATATATATATTATTTATTTATGTTGATGTATATATTAAGAGCCAACTTAAGGCGTTTCTTTGGTTTGACAATCCCGATGTCTTTGGTTCTGCTCAAAATTCTATGATTTAATTGTTAGTTAATCAGTCAGTGTGTTGCATATTTGAGATTATTCGTTTTGTGATGTTCATGTAGTTGAATATTACAATTTTATGATGCATCTAGCAAATGTTGAGGACATGATCTTGTCTTTACTTTTGCTTTAGATTAGCTTTCTCGGGCCTATTGTCTACCAAAAATGTCCAAGTCCAATATATTGGAGTCGGTGGCATTCTTTTTGTGTGTATTCGTTTTTTTGGCTCATTAAAGAATAGTTGCTCACACTATTTTGAAATAGTTTCAGGTATATTTTAAATTAAGCCTTTCATATTTCTCATGAGATATGAGTAGAAGGATCCAAAGTCTTCATTGTTCTTTGGCAGAATTTCGGTGTAAGATCTTTATGGTTATTTGAAGTAATCTTTTGATTGATGGATTCGGTTATTAAATAACTAGGCTTCAAATTGGTCTAAAGTTTGGTTTTTTTTAAAGATTTTCTTTAGATATTTTGATATTTAAAGAGGAAAAAGGTGTTGATAATGCTCAGGTTAGACCAAATATGTTCAATTTTGGATATATATTTTGGAGTTAATATTTTCAGTTAATGTCTATAATTTTTTTCTTTTTTTGGATGCATATTTTCAGCATGAATTTTATTATGTTGATAATGTTTAGTTTAGTCAAATAATTAATTCATGCTTAAGTAATGTAAAGAGATTCACATGCTTATGATTATTTTATTTGAGTTATAATATTTAAATATGCATGTATATAAGATTTTGGACATGATTCGGTTTTATAAAATTTAGTCAACATTCAAATTTTTTGGTACCTTTTATGGCTAGCAATAGTTGTCCCATATTCTAAGTAGGCTCATTGAAACAAGATGTCGCCAAAGTGACATCTCTTGCGTAGATAGCCTATGAGGGATATCGGATGTTTATGTGTGTATATTCATGCGGGTATTTGTCGGCCCAAAGGAAGGTTAATACTTGGCCGAATTGTACACATACTTGTAGTGATAAATGTGTGACAATTGTAAGGTTTACATATGAATAATAATCCGATCCAAAGATAGGCTTATTATTTGACATGACTTATTGTCAACGTTTGATCATTACACCAAGAGTACCACTTGCAGTTAATATTACTGTCCAAAGACTTGATATTAATGATGTACTAGGTATCTTGAGATGGGGTTCACCATTATTTGAATTTGTTTGACTATATTTTACTCTTTGGTTATTAATTAGAGCATGTCATTTTTGTTGTTTTGTTCTCTTTACAGTTAATGTTGTTAAAATATCTGCCAATAAGATTTTAATTTTCATGTTTAATGGGATAAACTTTAAGGGCAAAATGAAAATGAATACAGTAGCTGCTAAGGGTCCAGCTCAAAAGAAACAATAATATAAAACTAAGGGTTGTTCTTTTGTGATAAGGCAGGACCCATAAGGAAGAAATGTACAAAGTACCACGCATGACGTATAAAGAAAAGTATATTTCTAAATTTGGTCTGTTCTGAAGTTAATTTAAATTTAGTACCTAGAAACACATGGTGGTTAGATTCTGGTGCTACTAGCCACATTAGTGTTTATACACAAGGTTGTTTGAGCTACCGAAAGCTAATTGATGGTGAAAGATACATCTATGTGGGTGACTGTAAATCGGTAGAAGTGGATGCAATAGGATATTTTATGTTATTTTTTGGAACCGATTATTATTTGGATTTGATAGACACTTTTATTGTACCGTCTTTTAGACGAAATTCAGTTTCAGTTTCCTTAATAGACAAATCTGGTTATCATTGTTCATTTGGAAATAATAAGTTTAGTCTATCTTTAAATCCAAATATTATTGGTAACGGTTCCTTTTAGGTTTATGATCACGTATATTCAGTTGAAACTATTGCAGCTTGATGAAACCTTGCAAGTGGAGTCATGTGGTACTAAACACAAAATTAACAATAATAAAAATTTAACCTCATTATGACATAAGCGATTAGGTTACATCTCTAGAAATAGAGTTTAACGGCTTGTGTCTGATGAGATTTGGATTCCATCGACTTTATAGACTTCAATGTCTGTATTAAATGTGTAAAGGGAAAACAGACCAAAGTTCAATTGTAAGCAGCTACTTTATTGGCTATGCTGACAAATTAAGGGGTTAATAATTATACGATCCCACACAAAAGAAAATTTTGAGATGAGAAGTGTAATAGTTTTTGAGGATGTTGAGTTTGGGGGAGAAATAAAGTCAGGATCATTGTCTTTGAGAAGGAATCAATTACGATTCTACTATCACTTTTGACGATGTGCATGATTTTATACCTGTCATGATCAAGATATGAATTCGGAGCCTCAATAAGACAATGTCGAATTACCTCTATAAGTTGTTGTTGAGATACCTTAACAACGACAACGTAGCGGCACCCCATTCAAGATAAGATAATTATTTCTAAGAAACAAACTCAACAACCTCAAGAACCAGTAATATTAGGATGGTCCACCAGAGAAAGGAGAAATATAATTTCGGATAATATTGTAATATTTCTCTAGGAACGTGAGGAAGACTGTGGATACTGGAAGATGATCTAATCAACTTCCGTCAGGCTATGGAAAGTTCCAGTTCTCAAAGTGGATTGATACAGTAAATAAGGAGTATAAGTCCATGCAAGACAATAAAGTTTAAGAACTTGTCCCATTACTAAAAGTTATGAAGTTCATTGGTTGCAAATGGACATTTAGAACCAAGAAGGATTCGAAGGGTCATGTGGAGAGGTATAAAGTACGTCTTGTAGCTAGTGACTTTACTCAAAATTTTGGGATTGATTTTAAAGAGTTTTTCTCTTCGATATCTTTGAAAAACTCCTTTAAAACAATCATAGCACATGTTGCACATTTTGATCATGAGTTACATCAAATGGATGTCAAAACGACATTTCTCAACGGTAACATTGATGAAACAGTTTATATGGTGCAACCAGAAAACTTTGTGTCGAAAGACCCAAAGAATATGGTTTGCAAATTGACAAAATTTATTTATGAACTCGAGCAAGCTTCTCGTCAAAGGTAACTTCAAGTGATTATCTCGTTTGGTTTTGAGATGAACACTGTTGAAGATTATGTGTATCACAAGTTCAGTGGGAGTAGGAATAATTTTTTGGTTTTGTATATTGATTAAAGTATTCAATGCAAACCAGGTGACCTCTCGTTAAAGGAGACAAATTCGGTCTCAATCAAGTGTCCTAAGGTTAGCCTTAAAATTAAGAAAATACAATAGATTTTTCCTTCATGATCAGTTGTAGGGAGTCTAATGTATGCTCAAGTATGTATGCGTCAGGATATTACGTACATGTTAGGATGTTAGGCAGATATTTAAGCAAATATGGATGGATCATTGGGTAGCAGCCAAACTACTTAAGTAATTAATAGAAAATAAGAAATTATATGCTCTTTGTAGGAGATCGGATAATTCTGGAGATCATAAGGTATTCCGACTCCGATTTTGTTGGATGCCAACAAAACAGGAGATCCACATCAGGTTATGCTGACTAATGGAGGTATATTTTGAATGAGTGTCAAACATGCACTCATAATTTCTTTCACTATGAAAGCAAGGTTTATAACATGCTGTGGGGTATCTATTCAGGGAATATGTTTGCGAAATTGTCACAAGGCTGCGCCTACAGTACAGTGTTGAAAGACCACATGAAATTATGGTGTGACAATAAATCAGTAGTACTGTATTCCAATAACAACAGAAACTTGTATAAGTCAAAGGATATTGACATAAAGTTTCTAGTTGTGAAGGAAAGAATTCAGAATGGTTATAGTATCCATATAGCACATTAGGACAAACTCCATGTTAGCGGATCCGCTCACAAAAGTATTATCACCCAGGGTCTTTCATGAGCATACTGCTCATATGGGTGTTAATTAAGAATATGACAATATAGTGGGAGTTTGTATTTTATGTATTTGGGTGCTATTTAGTTTTGGACACATTTATGTATTAAAGTATTTTGGATATTTATCTGATCAGATATATGAAAATTTAGTTCATTCTGTTTTCATTATGTTAAAGTATTTGATCTCACTAAAGTTAAGGAGGACCAGTTGGAAATAGACATGTATTGATCACATTGCGTGTAATTTCCATGCTACGCATCCATGATTGATCTATGTCGTTTAGTTATATTGGTATATGTGACCATTGATGGTTTAGTTACGCTATATGTGACGAATGCCGCTTTGATCCTATGTTGATATGGTTAATGGACGAGATTGTCCGGATATACCCTAAGGATTAAGATAGCAATTTATGAGCTCACTAAGGTTAACACAATTATAAGGTCACATATGTGGCCCAGTGGAAGATTGTTGGAATTATTCAATAATTATGGGGCCACACATGTAAAATTAATTGTGTTTGGGCTATCTAAATAATTAAGCCAAATTAAAGTGGTCTATTTGGAAAATTGGCTTAAGGGTATAATTGTCATGGAATTAATGTGTAGATACCGAAGATAATTCTAATTTGATGAGGGGCCAAATTAGAAATATCACAACACACATATCTATATATATGTGTGTTCATTAGGGTTATGGTCCCCAACTTATATGGCCATAAAAAGAGAGATTTTTCTTTTTTCTCTTCTACATCCCCATCAACAGAAAGAGAGGGACAAAGAATTTGGTTTCATCTTTGTAATTAAGGGTCGTAGCAAGTTGGAAGATCGAACCCAATAAAGAGACGATCGCTTCAAGATCCATGAAGCCTAGCAATGGATTCAGGTACGCTTCCACAATTAATTTATGTTCTTCATCTCATGAATCGACATGGTACAATAATTTTTAACATATGATTCCACTCCTCTAGAGCAAGCTTTCCAAACACGTCTTTTGGAGGCGCTTCGAGAGGAAGAAGAGGTGGTCTAAGAGGTCGTGGAAGAGGAAGACATAATGGAGGCAGATACATCGAAACTGAGAAAAAGGAAGATGTTGATTCTTCAAATTGAAGGAGAACAAGAGGAAGAGGAAGAGGAAGAGCTGCAACTAGAGGCCTAGGTAGAAATCGTAAAGATTTTTATCAAGTTCAATGTTACTATTGTGGAAAATATTGTCATTATCAAATGGATTGTTGGTCCAAGAAGACCAATAATGAAGAAGGAAGCTCAACTTTCATGCATGAGGAGGAAAAGAAAAGTGAGAACGATACTCTCTTTCTTTCTTGCAATGTTGAAAAAGTTACACATGATGAAGTATGGTATATCGATAGCGGCTATAGCAACCATATGACTGAAACAAAAAGGTGTTCATGAACCTTGATGAATCAATTACAAGTGAAGTTCGAACTGGGGACGATAAGAGACTATAGGTGAAAGGTAAAGGTGATATTCTTGTCCAATCAAAGAAAGAAGTAAAGCGCATATCTAGCGTTTTCTATGTTCCCAGACTCAAGCATAATCTTCTGAGTGTTGGCCAGCTTCTATTGAAGGGATTCCAACTTTATTTTAATGAAGATATGTGTGAGAGAAAAGACAAGAATGGTGCTCTTATCATGAAGGTAAATATGACACTAAGCAAGATGTTTCCTTTGAAGCTTCATTCTCAAATTGACTCATGCATTCATATTATCCAAGACAACTCGTGGCTATGGCATTTTAGATTTGGACATATGAGTTTCAAAACTCTTTCACTTATGGCTAGCAAGAAGAAAGTATGTGAATGATGTACACTTGGCAAGCATCACAGAAATTCTTTTCCAATTGGAAAATCTTGGAGAGCATCACAACCACTTGAGCTTATACATTTTGATCTTTGTGGTCCGGTGCAAACTACTTCAATTGTAGGTAATCGTTATTTTCTTACATTTATTGATGACTATAGTAGAAAGACATGGGTTTTTCTTCCTTAAAGAAAAATCAAAAGTTTATGGATATTTCAAAAAATTTAAGGTGTTGGTTGAAAAAGGAAGTGGCTTCCCATTGAAGACTTTGCGTACTTATCGCGGAGGAGAATATCTTGGGCATGATTTTCAAACATATTTGAAGAAAAATGGAATTTGCCATCAGCTTACTGCTCGATACACTCCTCATATATATATATATATAAAAAAATAAAAAAAAAAAAATATATATATATATATATATATATATATATATATATATATATATATATATATATATATATATATATATATATATATTATATATATATATATATATATATATAAAATATATATATATATATTTTATATATATATATATAAAATATATATATATTTTATATATATATATAAAATATATATTTTATATATATATATAAAATATATATATATAAAATATATATATATATATATATATATATATATATATATATATTATTTATATATATATATATATATATATATATATATATATATATATGAGAAGAATATATATTCTGAGGATATATATATATATATATATATATATATATATATATATATATATATATATATATATATAGTTTCAAAGTAGAAGTAGGTTTCTACAAAATAATATAAACTATATAGGTAGTTCGATGAATTCGAGACATCGTAAAAAAAATTTGTATCGGTGATTTTTCAAATTAATTTATTATTTCGCGCACACTCGTCACATCGCAACGAAACTTACGTCGTTGGACTCGTGATATTTTTCTGGTCCTGTGAGACAAGTTGGTCCGATTATGAGACGGTTGACCTTATCGCCATTTTGAGGTCCCATAATCTGATTCAACTAGCGATTTTGTGCACGCTCATCGAAATCCAAGATTTGACATACCATTGAGTTCGTATAAAGAAAATAGACTTGTAGACATATTGTTTGATGACTTTATAAACCATATATTTTGGCACGCTTTTCGGTGCCAAGCTGGTCCAACAACCAAAATTATTGTTTTTGCCCGTGTATTCAAATTGGAATTATGGATAGTCTATCCTAGACGATTTGACTATTCTGGACACGTTGGTGATATATGTTTCATCATCTGATGACGTCTGTTATATTTTCTGTTTGGTATTGTCATTAATTATAATTAATTCATATTATGTTCGTATGTCAGAATCTGTGCGTTGAAACTGAGATCGGTTAATTCCAGTGATCTTACATCGCTGAAATTGACAAGAAGACACTATTGATTGCCAAGATAATATTTTTAACCTTGCGGTTGATTATCTTGTCTCGATTTGTGTGTCGTAGGTTTTGTGGTACGAAATTCGTTATACAAACTTAATATTTTAAACCTATAACTTGCAATTCATGTTATTAACAAATAAATAATAGTTATAGAGATTAATGTAACCTAGATCTAGATGGTATGGTTAATAAATAGTTTAGGTAACATCGCTGATATGTGACTTAGAACGACCCAAGTCTCTAGGTAGGAGTTGTTAGCTATTGTTCTGTTTTAGTCTATTGATTCTTGGTTGTATGTGTTTGGGCTTTGCTAGATTTCTTGTAAGCTGTAGTATGTGCCTAGACATGGATATGACATTTGGTACCGTAGTCTTAGCACAGACTGGAAAAAACAACAAACAAGTATACTTTGTCCTATATACAGTTTATTTTACTTGCATACTTTCTATTATTTCTGTTTGTACATGTCTCTTTTCTGTTATGTATTTATTGCCTTGCCATATTTTATTTCTATGTTTTACCATATCACATGCCTGTCATTCCTCTTCATATACTTCCATAGTTGTTCGTGTCAGTGCCTTGTTACGTACCATAACATGTTCTCGCCACTCGATCGCTAGGTCAAATGTTGACTCTATTTCGACGTTCAGTCAAAGCAGTCAAACATGGTCAAGGCTAGTCTCTATAAACATCTACAGGGTCAACACATTCAATTTCAGTGGTTGTGAAATTACTGGAATCGATGGATCTCAAAATACAACAAAAAGAGAAAGATTATAATAATAGGGTGAAAACCTACAGATGTTGTCGGATGGTGAAACAACCATCACCAACGTGTCCAGAATGGTCAAATTAGCAAGGATAGCCTATCCATAAGTCCAATTTGGACACGGGCAAAAAGGTAATTTCGGGTCACAATGGTGTCCGTGTCGGACCCACTTTGCATCGAAAAATGTGTCAGGATAAAAGTGCACTAAACCTAACAAATTATATGTCCACGAATCCAGAATAACGATACGAACTCAACGGTATATACAAAATTGGATTCCGATGACCCGATCTTAGATTGGTCCGTTGACCCGGATATTGGAATCTTATTTGCACGAAAATGCGTGTCAGAGCCAATGTCCACAAAACTCAGCAAATTATATGTCAACGAGTCCAGAATGACGATATGAACTCAACGGTATATCCATAATTGGATTCCGATGAGCCGATCTCAAAATGACCCGTTGACCCGGACCGTGGGGCCCACGTTGCACCGAAATGTGTGCCAGGGCCCACGTCCTCCAAACTAAGCAAACTTTATATGAAAATGTGCCAGAACGATGCCACGAGTCTACTGGTGGTGTCAGAAATTGAATCCGGAGTCCCGAGTTCAAAAATAGAATTTTACAAGTGCAAAATTAAGAATTCGGATGGCCAACTTTGGCGTCGAATTCGACCAACCAAACGTGCTCACAATGAAATAAAACTTAAGGAGCAGAAAGAGGGTTATAACAGCTGTGCACATGTACTGGTAGCACGCCAAAGGGAGCTGCGATGGCGGAGTTACGAGTCGACAAAGTTGACTCCACAAAACTGTCCAAAAATAACAAAATTTAAAGCGCCAACTTGGTGGCCGATTTTCACATAGCAAACGACGGAATTAACAGTTGAAACTTCAGGGAAGTGAAGAGGTATATACCGAGATTGAGCCAGAAGAAACGGTTCGACGATCCAACGATCAGATTTCTCGAAAAATGTGCACGAAGTCGCTGCAACGAAACACGAATTCTGAGTTCAAAACTCGCGCGCGTCGACGGAATTCCGTGCAAAACACACGAATCGGGCGTTTCTCACACCGGGGATGAGGGGCGCGCCACGGGTCCTGCCCGGGGGTTCGTCGGAGTCGCGCGCAGCTTGCGGAGGGCTCGCCGGCGGCGGCTGCGGCGGCACGCGATCGTCCGGCAGTGGCGCGCCACTACTGCTGCCTGCTGCACTGCTGCCTTGCTGCTGCTGCTGCCACTCGTGGTGGCGCGCGGCGGGGCGGCGACGGCGGTGGTGCCCGTGGCGGGGGCGTAGTTACATTGGTGATGATGGTTATTGTGGAGGCGATTGATGGTGGTGGTGTGGATGGTGATAATGGTAATGAAGATGGTGAGGATGATGATAATGATGGAAGTGGTGGTGATGGTGATAATGGTGATGAAGATGGTGAGGATGATGATAATGATGGAAGTGGTGGTGATGGTGTGATGTAATAAGAAGAAGGAAAGAATGGGGGGGAGTTGTCGGCTAAGGCATGGGGGGAGAGTGCTGATGGTGATGGGTGAGGATGTGGTGAGAGAGAGAGATATTTAAATATATATGTATATATATATTATATGTATATATATATGTTTATATATATACAAGGAGAGAGAAATAGATATTTTGAGTAGGGAAGAGAGAGAAAACTATGTAGGGTGTATGGGTAGACATGAGAGGGCATATACCAAATTGGATTGGATGTTGGGCCAAGTTTGGTTGAGTTGGGACCAAGATTTAATTAAAATCACAAATTTAAATTATTTAAAATCATGGATAAAATGGGAACACAAGGGAGATCAATTGGGTGGCACGCAAGTTATACGTGCATAGTAGACTCAAAACAGGCCAGAGCCATGTATTGGGTCGATCAGATTGGACCGATGTCGGGTCCCGAAATTAAATTGAAAGTTGAATCACAAGTTACGACAGACGATAAATTGGTCTAAATTGACCCTAAAGTTGCGCGAAGCAAATGGAGCACAAGGGAACAAGTTCGAGTGGGACATGATATATCAAATTGAAGATAATCTCGTCTACTACAAACTTCAAGAAGAAAGTTTCCAGAGACTTGCATCCCTGATGCTCTAGAAATCAAAGTCACGGTAAAGAGCATTTAATGATGAAAATTAATTAAATAAAAATGAATTATCAAAAACAATTCATTTAGAAAATTCAAAAATAAATCCCAAAAATTCAGGGGCTTACATCCTACCCACCTTATAAAAATTTCGTCCTCAAAATTAAAGGTTGGTAGTGGGGTTAAAACATGATAGAAGATTTAGGCAATATTTTAGGCACGATCCAAGACTGACGAGTTTTGCACGATCAAGATAATCAATTCAAAATTGTTCAGGCACAATGAGGGATTTTGGCACGATATAATCATGATACGAACAAATCGTATGTGCATGATGTAGGAACAAAATCGTAAAGCAGGATACTCTAGAGGGGGGTGACTAGAGTAGGCAGCAGAATATTGCTAATTAAAAACTTGTTAGCAGTTAGATCACAGATAAAATAATAATCACAAAAGTAAATGACAGAATTTAAAAGTGATCAGAAGGCAAATGCAAACACCGAGATTTATACTGGTTTCCCTCTTGTGAGGACTAGTCCAGTCGGAAGAACTCTAGCTTCCAGTTGAATCCACTATTGAAAAATCCTGCAAGTTTTCATACGAAGTCCTTGCAACTTCTACAGACGCGAGCTTTGATACAAAGAACTCGACCAACTTCAATTGTGAAGAGTTGAATCTTCTATCAAGCCTCTGATTACAATCACTCTGAAACTTCTAGACCGTACCGCACTGGCAAATCGACTAGAGGATTGTAACTGGCTTGGGATTTGAAAATGAAAGCTTTTAAGAACTCTTTGGAAGAATGTAAGCTCAGGAAGAGAAGAGATTGAAAGTGAATTGGTGATTTGAAATGATCGAAATACTTCTCTATTTATAGTTTTTCCAAAGACAGAACTCTGACAGAATTCGGGCAGAATTCGGACAGAACTCTTTGTAACAAACCGTAACTGAAGGATGACCAAGTTCAAAAACCCAACGTTCACTAACGTTCCAAATGGCCGAACTCGGCCCGAGTTCTCCTGGGGTTTTGCCAGTTCATTTATGGAGAAAATAAATTTTGGCTTTTTGAACAATCCTTCAGAAGCTTTTTGTGAAAATAATATTTTTCAAAAATATAGGTCATTTGTAAAAGAATAGGATGGTTTTAAAAATATTTTAGGATAGCCTATTTGCCAGTACGACTCGGTGTACAATGTATTCCTAGACTCAATAAAATAAAAAATTACATTGCTTAACAGGAAGTACATTCTGAATGGAAAACAACTTCAGTCTTGAACAAAGTAGAGATCCATTGTTGAGCAGTGTCCAAAACGTCGTAGGTAAATATCTGAGATGACTTGTAATTATATCAAGACAGAGTTTGATCAATTATTAAAATCAGGTTTGACCATGACCAATGGGCCAACACATGATTTCAGAAATAAGTCAAGTCATTAGGGTACGATTTTAGAGACGATTAGGAGAATCGAAGATATAAATGAAGTTCAAGTACGGGATGATCTGTAGGACTTAGGCTGATGGAAAATCAACCTGAAAGTCGTACAGGCTCGATCAAGATGAAAAGCTAACCATGATCAAAACAATGGTTGGCATGGTTGAGATGAAATTTCAGACACAACATAATCGAAATCAAGGTCTTATAGACCCGATGAAGGATTAAGGAGTATGATTAATAAAATCATGAAATACGATCCAAGTTCGGACGCGATTAAAATTGGAAATAGTCTAAGTTCACTTGGCACGATTTAGATATGACAATGAAATCGGGACAAAACATCGATAAATAGGATCCAGGTCAATGAATTAAGATTTAGGTTTATACATAGGCACGATCAACACGAAAATGACAAACCTAGTCATGATCAGGAATGAAATCTGAGCACGAGTGACTAGAGAATCAAAATTTAGGTATAGAAGAGATGATCAAAGTCGTTTGGTCGTGATCAAGAAAATTATGAGTTAACGATATTGAAAACTCATGGGATGATTCAAAGATATGGAATAAGTCAAATTTCTCTTTGGTAGAGAATCAAAAGACAAGGTTTCATAGGGAAGCCAAGTTAATCATCTCTCTCTGATACTATCAAGTTTATCCGATCACCATTTGTCAGTCATACCTTTAACCCACAAGTCCAAATATGAACTTATACAACTACTACCAGAATTACCCTTCCGCCATGAAGATTGGACCTTGTCATGATACCATAGGCCAGATCCTAAATTCCAAAACCCTAATCAAGAAGTACACCCTTCACTAGAACTCCACACTATCCACTTAATCATCCTTAAATCCGAATTCTTTCACCTTGTCCTAAATTGATCTGAAACCTCTAATTCAAGTTCGTAAAATCCTTGAACTTGTTAAAATCATGCTCATTGTGTTATTCAAACCTAATACCACTTAGGTCTTTACAAAACTTATTCTTCCATTACCAAATCAACCTTCGTATTTCCTTCATCATACACTTTCAAATATCAACCATCTCAATTAATAAATTATATTCACAAAATCTCTCCCTCTATATATTTTTTTGACTCAAAATCCTTGTGTTCTGTATCCTCTTACCAATGTCTTGTCCAGTTTCTTACCATCACCACATATAACTAAAATTTCTTCCCCATTATTAAATTCCAAACTTCCATCATAACCTCGGTGTGAAATACCTCGAGAACCAATAACCTAAAATTGTCCAAATTCAAAATGTTTCAATCTCGGATATCCTTGTCAGGTTCTAAACTATATCCACGAAATATAAATTTTCATACCATTAATGTACATCTATTGTCCTTCTCATTTGAAATCCTTGAACTTGCTTTCCAAGTAATTCATCCTCGAAATACCCTAGTAACTCAGTTCTAAACTGATTATATCGACCCCTTGATTTCAGTTTCAACCTCAATCATACTTCTATCTCAAATTTCTACACTAGATCCAACATCTCATATTCCTACCAAGATACCACTTGATAATAAATCCACCTCCCGAACGAGATGATTTACGATACTTCCTTAACCTTTCCAAGGTGAAAAGATACAAAATTTCAAATGACTTCACAGTGTAGTTGACAGGAATGGATAAAAGACATGTGATTGGTGTAATCAAGACATAGTTAATCATGATGGATGAAGTAATAACAAGATGAGGAAATCATTATATGATGAGAAGAGAAATGACGGAACAAGAAATAATGGTAGAAATTGTCCTTGATCAATAGGTAAAAAAGAAGTGAATCAATTTAAGGTATGACCTGATAACCATACACGTCTATCCAGAATCATGTTGCCAGAATTTTTGCCACGCCAGTAAGCATAGCTGCAATAAACGATGAAGTCCATAACCAGGGTATACACCCTATAATTATGTTATCTAGATTCCTTACCACGCCAACCGGTATGCTGCAAGAAAATCTAAATTCCATAACTATGATAGTATATCCAACATCAGGCTCCATGTCCCTGTCGTGCTAGCTAGTATGACTGCGATAAATTCTAAACTCCATAATAAAGTAGACATTTACCGTTCTCATCAAATATGTTTATCAGAATATCTTAACTCAATTCATAAAACTGATTTTAGATACAAAATCAAAGTCAACAACGAACGAACTTCAAGATTCAAAATTCAACAACGAATCAAGGATAAGTAAATGGAAACTAGCGAAAACAGATTCCGAGGCAGGGTTTAGGAAAATTTCTCAGGAGAAGTCCCAAAGGTACTATCTAGGTCAAGATTGAAAGTTCTGGAATATAATCTAAAATAATTTCAACCTTGATATAAGATTGGCAAATCATATTTGATTCTTAACCTAGAGGATATATAAGTTCAACTTATACCTTCCCTCTGAGATCCACAACTTATCCTAAGAAAGAATAAAGTTTGATACAGACAAATATTTCAAAAATCAAGACGAATAGAAACAAGTGGGAAAAGATTTGAAAAGCTTTCGAAATAAGATTCCCAGGGGTCATCTCTGGAATCTACCAAGAGTTCCTAATATGTGACTGAGTACCAAAATCCTAAAATATTCCATGACTCACCCTTAATCCTAGGGCAGGCTTGTAGCAGTACAGATAAGCTCAAGTACCACCACGACTTCGTATTAATTTGTAAAGACAGGCCTGCATGGGCCACCATAAAAACGTGTCACGACCCGCACCCGGATATACGGGTACGAATACGTGGGCCACACCCAGTCTACACCGCAGTATCAGCGGTAGAGCGTTGTCTAATACCCGATACTAACTACAACATCTAAGATCCCTAACTATAGAGGTACTCGTATCACATCACACAAACTAAGGAAGATAAGACAAGAAATAATAACAATATCACTAGAACAACTAAAGTCTACAAGGATCATATGTGTCACGACCCGATCCCAAATTATTGGGTCGAACCGGATCATGCCCAGCCTGCACCGTTGTCAGACGGCGGCAGTAAGCTGTTCTAATTGCAGGTATTCACAACAACATTTATACATTTGTCACAACTCGAATATACAAAAATTTAAAAAAACTTTTATTCAACAATTGGAAAGTACAAACTGAAACTGAAAGTACTGAAATAAAATGCTGAAATCAAAATCTGCAAACTCCAATACAATAAAACTAGTTAACTGGAAAACAACTAGCTAAAAGGTCGGCTCATCGGCCTCAGGATCTGCATCCTCCAATGGGGACTCTGGTAACACCGTAGAGTATAGCACCGGGTCATAGTAGCTATTGTACACTAGCTCAGCATCCTCAATGTCACCTAAAAATGTTGGTCTCCAGTCAGAAGGGAGCAAGTACGAATATGTACCTCACATTTCAAATAATAGTGGAAAAGTGCAAGCTAAACAGTTGAAACAATATTTTCCAGCAATTTAACAATTCAATACTTGAAACAATATGATTGGAATATGTAACGTCTATGACCGGCTTGGGTTGTACAATAGCATCCTAGCGACGCGATACGGCTTATCTCCGTGTGTAAGAGGGGTAAGCTCGCACAACAACAATATGCAATATGAGAGGTATTGGTCATAAACGCTACACTATTCCCCCAATATTCCCACAATCAATATCAATCAATATTTGAACCCTAGGAGAGGGTTTCGTGTAGCAATGTGGTTTAAACATGCAACTTGACAATTACTACTTAAAATATAAGATAGCATAACCGTAACTTGCCTCTGTTGATTGACTGGATCGGGAATGTCGGTACCGAGGAGGAAGTCAACTACGTCTCCGAGATCCTACAGTTGAGAAACTTGACTTAGAACCATAATGAAACCATTCTAGGTGTGCTAGTTACAATCTCTAGAAGCAGAACCTAGTCAGGTTTTAAGTTTATTTAATTAACTACCGAAACACGCCTAACGTCGCAAGCTACGTTGGTTATCGTTTACTTGGTTAAACCGGTTAATTCAGTTAATTGGGAAAAAAAATAGCGATTTATAGGTTAACTTGTCAAAACTTTGTATTTTATAATATATATAAAACTAGACTTTTCTTTAAATGAGGAAAAATATGAATTGCTAAATTACCAGATTATTTATTGTGAGAAAACTTATTAATTTTCTTTATAAAAATATATATCCATTTTATATTCTACGCGTTTAACGGCGAAACAACATTCCAGAAAAATAAGAAAAAGCTATGCTACACAATACATAGTCACAGAGAAATGAAGGAAAAACTGGGCTTATGCCCTTACAAATTTTTACATAAATTAATTAATCCTAAGGCGAGCTCTGAGTGCCGTGAACGATCCAAACAGTAGGCCGAGGTCCTGTACCATAAATACTAAAAGCAGTACCAGTTCTAAAATAAATTATAATTAAATTAAAAATTAAAGAGTCTCAGACTTGGTCGTGCAATCTCATGTTGCGGCTTACGCCTCAACGTACAGGTGACCTTGTATCATTTGCGTTTTGCCGAGGCTCATTCGACCGATATGGTCGTCACCTAACTAGTGGTACAAAATCCATAAAATCCAAAAACCAACAAAATCTAATCTATAAATCATTTTGCAAAGACTGGTTTTCTTTGGAAAAAAGTTTTTATTCAAATTGCTAATTTTTATAAGAAAATCCCTTTTTAAAATATTTCCTGAAAATTTGGGCAGCATCTCCTCTATAATTGGGACAACCCAATCCTGGGAGGATGCCAACCACAACACAATTTAAATATCTCCAAACCAGGGATAACTCACAGCATAATATTCCAAACCAGGAATAACCACCACAATCCAATATTTCCAGTCCAGAAAACTATAGCACAAAAATATGTATATATATCAAAATAGAAATACGCCGCTACGTAGCAATAATCGCGTATCACCAAAGCAACGTAAACAAAATACCGAATCCTGAAACGGGATCAGGACCGCGTCATCACAGACTAGTTACGGGGAGGGACACAGGGACACGAAATTATACCTCAAATGCTCGGCTAGAGCTCTCAGATGTAATTATAAAAAAGAAATAATCCACGCGGCAGCGACACGGGAACAGAAACACTAGAGGCACCGCGGGACAGCGGGTCGGGAAAACCGCGGGTCAGCGCTGGGAGAGCGGCCACGGGTCAGCGAGTCCCGGGAAGTCGGATCGAGACAGCACCCCGGTACGGGGATGCTGAACCGTCGCGGTCGGCCGGATCGGGGCACGAAGGACTCAGCGACGAGCGGCAGAGAGGAAACGGAGAGAGGCCGAGAGGGGGTTGGCCTGGGGTGGCTGGCCGAGGAGCGGGACGGGGGAGCGCCGGAGAGGTGCTGGCCGACGGGCGGCCACAGAGGACAGCGCGCGACGGCGCTCGGGTCGGAGGCGGGCGCCGGGAGGCGGGCGGAGGCCGCTGGGGTCGAGGTGGATAGGGCACGGCGGGAGGCGCCGGCTAGATCTGGCCGGGCGGGTCGCGGGGAACGGCCGAGCGGCTGGCTTGGGTCCGGAGAAGAAGCGGCCGCGGCCTCGGGAGCGGCCTAGCGGGGTTGCGGACGGCGAAGGCCGCTGGGGTCGCCGAGCACGGAAAACTCAGGGCCGAGTGAAATTTTGAGGGAAAAAGGAAGAGGAGTGAGAGAGAGATGATGCTGGTGGGTGAGTGTTTTTTTTCTCTTCTCCTTTATTTAGAGATGAGTATGAGGGAATTAAGGGGAAGAAGTGGAGAATTTGGAGAACATCCTGGTCGTGGGGAGGCCAGGTCGTGGGAGGAAATAGGTTTTATTTATTTATTTATTTTTCTTTTCTTCTATTAACCAAAATAGAATTATACATTAAATATCAAGGCTAATATTAATTAAAGGATTTTAAATATGGATTCGGGACTGTAAACGAAATTGGGTTCAGGAAACGGAAGTCGGGTTCGAGTTCTGGGTCGGACCCCGGACACGAAATCGGGACTGGGCCATAATAAAAAATCCAATTAATTTATTTTAAAATAATTGATCCGACTAAAACAATAATAATAGTAATAATATTAATATTAATCCTAATCTAAACTAGTAATCCAATAATCCAGTAATTCTAAAAACCAAAATTGCGGGTTTCATAATATGAGACAAGAATAAAACAGAGGAAAACAATAACAAAACTAAATAACTACCAGACCTAGAACTCCTGAGAGACAACTCACGAAGAAGAATACCGGGAACCACCCCAGCTAGCAACATCCTGTAGTCCAATACTGAGGGCACAACAACTCCTAAAATATTGTCAACATATCCAGTCAGGATGGAACGAGCACAAATCTCAAATAATAGTTCTAGTTAGACGATATTGAAAATATAGCAATAAATAGAGAGAATATGCAAGGAATCACGAAATGTACATTTGAGTATCATGGCAAGGTATGCTGTAAATCTAGAGCTAGAACAAGGCAAGTAAAACTGATCATGGCATGTACAAGAATCAAGAATCATCTATCTAGGTGTGTGAGTAATAGCTACAACATGTGGCCGGCTTGGGAACTTGCACAATAGTAACAGGCCTGGCTAATCATAAGTGGAGTGTATGATCAACACTCACAATCAATCGATGCACAATGGATGCACAATATGAATTGACCACATATCTACACTAATACTCCCCGTCCCCCGACTAGTATAGTGGATCCAACCATGACACATCATGACACGCGATTATCTGAGAGGGTAGCTAGCCTTCGCAGGAATCGTATCTATACAACGCACAAGGAACAAGAAAGACTTGCACAATATATACCAAAGAATACAAGGAATAACATCTCATGACGGGATCCAAAGAAATACCAATCCGTGTGAACAATGTGTCAAGAGAACAAGGATATCTACACTAAATACAAGAAACATACACGATATCATAAAACAGAAATATTATCAGTGAATGTACTCGCCTGAGATATGGTAGAATATATCAACTGTGTAATCTGGCTCAGAGTGAAATCACATACCTAAGATGAGATATATAAGCTAATTAGGGTTCAACAATGTTAGGCATGATTATATAGTATAAGCTATGTAATCTAGGTCAATCTCAGTCCACTAAGCCAAACTAGATCACACTGAGTCACACTAGGTCAAACTAGGTCACAGGAAGTCAAACCAAGTCAAACTAGGTCAAACTGGGTCAATGGTTGACTTACAGTTGACTTTCAGTCAACTGATCAACTATAGTCAACTCTGGTCAACTCTAGGTTAAACTAGGTCAAATATTGACTCTACTTCGATGTTCAGTCAAAGCAGTCAAACAGGGTCAAGGCTAGTCTTTATAAACCTCTACAGGGTCAACACATTCAATTTCAGTGGTTGTGAAATTACTGGAATCGATGGATCTCAAAATATAACAAAAAGAGAAAGATTATAATAATAGGGTGAAAACCTACAGATGTTGTCAGATGGTGAAACAACCATCACCAACGTGTCCAGAATGGTCAAATTAGCTAGGATAGCCTATCTATAAGTCCAATTTGGATACAGGGGCAAAAAGGTAATTTTGGGTCAAAATGGTGTCCGTGTCGGACCCACTTTGCACCGAAAAATGTGTCAGGATAAAAGTGCACTAAACCTAATAAATTATATGTCCACGAATTCAGAATGACGATACGAACTCAACGGTATATCCGAAATTGGATTCCGATGACCCGATCTCAGATTGGTCCGTTGACCCGAATATTGGAATCCGATTTGTACGGAAATGCGTGTCGGAGCCAATGTCCACAAAACTCAGCAAATTATATGTCAACAAATCCAGAATGACAATACAAACTCAACGATATATCCAGAATTGGATTTCGATGAGCCGATCTCAAACTGACCCGTTGACCCGGACCGTAGGACCCACGTTGCACCGAAATGTGTGCCATAGCCCACGTCCTCCAAACTAAACAAACTTTATATGAAAACATGCCAGAACGATGCCACGAGTCTACTGGTGGTGTCAAAAATTGAATCCGGAGTCCCGGGTTCAAAAATAGAATTTTACAAGTACAAAATTAAGAATTCAGACGACCAACTTTGGCGTCGAATTCGACTAACCAAACATGCTCACAATGAAACGAAACTTAAGGAACAGGAAGAGGGTTATACCAGCTGTGCACAGGTACTGGTAGCACGCCAAACGGAGTTGCGATGGCGGAGTTACGAGTCGACGAAGTTGGCTCTACAAAACTGTCCAAAAATAACATAATTTAAAGCGCGAACTTGGTGACCGATTTTCACATAGCAAACGATAGAATTAACAGTTGAAGGTTTAGGATAGTGAAGAGGTATATACCGAAATTGAGACGAAAGAAATGGTTCGACGATCCAACGGTCGGATTTTTTGAAAAATGTGCACAAAGTCGCTGCAACGAAACACGAATTTTGAGTTCAAAACTCGCACGCGTCGACGGGATTCCGTGCAAAACGTATGAATCGGGCGTTTCTAGCACCGGGGACGAGGGGGGGCGCCACGGGGCCTATCCGGGGGTTCGTCGGAGTCGCGCGCAGCTTGTGGGGGGCTCGTCGGCGACGCGCGGTCGGCCGACAGTGGCGCACCACTGCTGTTGCCTGCCTGCTGTACTGCTACCTCGCTGCTGCTTGCTTCCACTCGCGGTGGCGCACGGCGGGGCGGTGAGGCTGCATGCGGCGGGGCAACGACGACGGTGGTGCCCGTGGCGGCGGCAGAGTTACCTCGGTGATGGTGGTGATGGTGGAGGCGGTTGATGGTGGTGGTGTGGATGGTGATAATGGTGATGAAGATGGTGAGGATGATGATAATGATGGAAGTGGTGGTGATGGTGATAATGGTGATGAAGATGGTGATGATGATGATAATGATGGAAGTGGTGGTGATGGTGTGATGTAATGAAGAAGAAGGAAATAATGGGGGGAGTTGTCAGCTAAGGCATGGGGGAGAGTGCTGATGGTGATGGGTGAGGGTGTGGTGAGAGAGAGAGATATTTAAATATATATGTATATATATATATATATTATATGTATATATATGTGTATATATATACAAGGAGAGATAAATAGATATTTTGAGTAGGAAAGAGAGAGAAAACTATGTAGGGTGTATGGGTAGACATGAGAGGGCATACACCAAATTGGATTGGGTGTTGGGCCAAGTTTGGTTGAGTTGGGGCCAAGATTTAATTAAAATCACAAATTTAAATTATTTAAAATCATGGATGAAATGGGAGCACAAGGAAGATCAATTGGGTGGCACGCAAGTTGTACGTGCATAGTAGACTCAAAATAGGCCAAAGCCATGTATTGGGTCGATCAGATTGGACCGATGTCGGGTCCCGAAATTAAATTAAAAATTAAATCACAAATTACGACAGACGATAAATTGGTCTAAATTGACCCGAAAGTTGCACGAAGCAAATGGAGCACAAGGGAACAAGTTCGAGTGGGACATGATATATCAAATTGAAGATAATCTCGTCTACTACAAACTTCAAGAAGAAAGTTGTCACGACCCGCTACCTAAATTATTTGGTCGGGCCGAGCCATGTCCAGCCTACGCTTGGTTAAAGCGTAGTAAGCTGTTCTAAGAATAGACAATAAAGGAACTAAGTTGCTAACAGTTCTAAAATCACTTTTAAAAGGTTCATCACAACACAATATCTATAAACGAAAGTAAAATAAGTACAGACTTAATAATACATTTTCAAAGTATCTAACTGGAGACAAAGTCCAGTGACTACAAGATATAGTTTAAACAGTTCATTAACTAAGCCAAAAAAAATCTAAGCGAGACTACCAAGCGAGGTTCCCTGCGGGGACTTCCTCGGAAGCAAAAGCCTGGTCCTCTGTAGTGGGTCCATAGAAAAGATCACAGAGCAAATCTTCCTCCGAAAGTATGCCTACAACGTTATCCTGTCAAGACTGGAGCAAGTACTGATTCTACAAACTAAACATACTGAGCATGGAATAAAAAGAGATGTAGTAAATAAGAATCATGGCATCTATCTTATGTCGTATCACAATCATGTCATATCACAGATCTATCTCATGTCGTATCACAATCATGTCATATCACAAATCTATCATGTCAGGAATACATTTGTCATGACGACATATGTATATCTAGAGTTTAAAACTGGAGCAGGTACGTGATCGTCAATAGGTGTACAATGTGTAGGGGCACATAATGAAATGTACTTCCGTACAAGTGATACGGCGATAGATGTACATACGCACAAATCCGCTTTGAGATAAAGGCCTACGGCGTAGTAACATATAAAATAAAACTTTGCTCGCTACGGTAGAGGGGGGCATGATCACGTACTCAACTATCAGTTTTTTCGTAACCCAGATTCTAACATGTAGATACGAGAACAATATAAAACATGTGAGAGATACTGGGAACAGTATAAACATGTGAGAGATTCGAGAAAAGTATAAAATATGTGAGAGATACGAGAACAGTATAAAATATGTGAAAGATACTGGGAGCAGTATAAGCATGGTAGGTACTGAGAGCAATTTAAAACATGATAGGTACTGAGAGCAATTTAATTAAAGCATGTGAAGCATACGCTAGATATATAGAAACTTGTAAGATACGATTTTCAGTTTAAATCACTGTATTAACATGGTTCATACGCAATTCATTATCATATGCAGTAAAATAAAGTTTATAGGGTACTTGCCTCGAGCAAGGCAAGAATACGAGTACGAAGATATAGATGTCCGGTATCCTGTCAAAATGATACACAATCTCAGTTCTAAGCTATGTTCAAGATTTTACACTAGTGGTCTGACACGACTCCTAACTGGACACTAGCTAAGTGGTGACCTAGCATAAAAGTCCAATGCGGGGTGACATTATATCTAAACCAACACTTAGGGTCTTAGAAACACAAGGATCATTTTAGATTTTTACAAAATCCAAACATGTAAATATACACACTAATAATAATAATTAATTACAAATTAAAGATGATACATAAGAAAAATCTACAGATGTTGTCGGATGATAAAATAAATATCAATAACGTGTCCAGAATGGTCAAATTAGCTAGGATAGCCTACCCATATGTACAATTTGGACACAGGGGTAAAATGGTAATTTCGGGTCAAAATGATGTCCGTCGTTGGACCCACTTTGCACCGAAAATGTGTCAGGATAAAAGTCTACAAAATCTAAAAAATTATATGTCTACGAATCCAGAATGATGATACAACCCAACGGTATGTCCGAAATGAAATTTCGATGACCCGATCATAAAATGGTCCGCTGACTTGGATATTGGTATCCGATTTGCACGGACATGCGTGTCGAAACCAATGTCCACAAAATCCAACAAATTATATGTCAACGAGTCCAGAATGACAACACGAACTCAACGGTATATCCGGAATTAGATTCCGATGAGCCGATCTCAAAATGACACATTGACCCGGACATTTGGAATGAGGTTTGCACGGAAAAGCGTGTCGGAGCAAATGTCTTCAAAACTCAGCAAATTATATGTCAACGAGTCCAGAATGACAACACGAACTCAACGGTATATCCGAAATTGGATTTCGATGAGCCGGTCTCAAAGTGACCCGTTGACTCGGACTATGGGACCTGCTTTGCACCGAAATGCGTGACAGGGCCCATGTCCTCCAAATCAAGCAAACTTTATATGAAATCGTGCCAGAACGACGCCACGAGTCTACTGATGGTGTCAGAAATTGAATCCGGAGTACCGGATTCAAAAATAGAATTTTACAAGTGCAAAATTAAGAATTCGAACTGTCACGACCCGATCCCAAGTTAATGGGTCGAACCGGACCATGCCCAGCCTGCACCGTGGTGAGACGGCGGCAGTAAGCTATTCCATTGCAGGTATTCACAACAACACAAGTACATTTGTCACAACTGTTCTACTCGGAATTTAAAACTTTGTTTAATAAAATATTCAGAAATACAACTGGAAATAAAATGCTGAAATAAACTACAAACTCCCAAAAGAAGAAAACGCAGAAAAGAAAAACTAAGCATCTGGTTCTGTAGTCCCAGGATCAGCGTCCTCCAGAGACAGCTCTGGTACCGTCGCAGGGTAGAGAACCGGGTCATAATAGCTATTATAGTATAGCTCGTCATCCTCAGTGTTACCTAAAATGTTGTCTCCAGTCAGGAGGGAGCAAAGTACAATTCATGC
The DNA here is from genome assembly GCA_029216955.1 of Iris pallida. Classification (NCBI taxonomy): domain Eukaryota; kingdom Viridiplantae; phylum Streptophyta; class Magnoliopsida; order Asparagales; family Iridaceae; genus Iris; species Iris pallida. Next base: position 4,730,545 of record JANAVB010007198.1, read on the forward strand.
TAATTTTAAACAGTTAAATAAGAAATAGAATCATGCAGTTCTAAACAGTTTTTAAAACAGGTTTGTTACAGTAGAAATCAGTGATTTGAATAGGTAATGACATATGACCGGCTTGGGTTTGTTACAGGAAGGATATTGGGTTTTGTTACAGTAGTGGTCATAATCATTACGCTATTCCCCAGTCCCCAGTAGTTACAGTACAGTACTCTCGGTGAGAGTTTCGTGTTTGAGTCATAGTTTAGACATGCAGTAAAACGATTAAATAAATAACTGTAACTAACATAAACTATACTTGCCTCAATTGAATGACTGGAAAGACGGGTTGATACCGAGGAGGAACCTCAGGTGTATCTTCGAATTCCTACAGTTGAGAACTCGACTTAGAACCTTGAATAACCAGGCTAAGTGTGCTAGTTGCAATCTCTAGTAGTAATGTCCTAGTCAGGTTTTAAGTTGCATTAATCTACAGCTAACGATTACATCGCAACTACGTGCGTTTGATTAAGCCAGTTAATTGGATTATTTGGAAATAACACAAAAATCAATTAACTTTGGAAAACTTTGTATTTTTTTTGTAATATTTATAAAAATACAGTTTCTTTTAGTGATAAATCATGAACTAGTTATTTACTAATATTTTATCCATTTAATAAATTCTTAATTAATTATAAAGTTACGTTCTAACTACGATTATACGTCTAATCAAAACCACAAAAGATCACATCCACCCAGAAAAGAGAATAAAAATCTACGCTACACAATACAAGGACACAGCTAAACATCCTAGAATGGGCTTATGCCCTGTACAATTATTTTTACATCAAATAAGAGGAAATGATAAAATTACTAAATAAAGTGCAGTAAATAAATAACTATAATAAATAGCCTAAATATTAAATAAAATAATTTAAAATAAATGTTAAGAGTCTCAGACTCGGTCCATCATCAAAATCCAGCTAATACCACAACGCCCGGTCGGACCGGTGCGTTTGCATTTCGCCAGGGCCCACAGACCGGTACGGTCGTCGCCCGAAAATTCAGTTTTAAAAATTCATTATTCCGAAAACCAATTTTGAAATCAAATCAATATAGTTTTGTAAAAATTTGGGCAACATTTCCTCTATTTCGGGACAAACCCAAAACTGGGAAATGCGCCACAGAAACCTGCAATTGTTCCAACCAATAATAATCCCAAAAATATAACCACCGAATTAACTTTCCAAACCACCAGAAATAATTTCCCAACCAACAGAACTTCCCGAAACATCCGGGAATCACGCAATCAACCCAACAACACACAAAACCCAGCAGACAAAAATCACAGAATATGCTAACGCAGCTAACCGAATTTCCAAAAGGGAAATCGGGGACCGATTCTCATCATGGACTCTACGGGAGGGACGAACTACTGTGATTAACAGGGATTACCAATTTCCGTTGGCGGGAAGCCGCAGGAAAAACTTGGGGAGAGCCGAAACAACGTTCGAACATCGCTGGATCGGGTGCACGGGATCGCAGATCTGGACAGCGGGGAGAACTCCGCGGAATACAGCAGTACAGAACTGCGGTGTCGCCGAGAAACTAGGGCACGGGAGCGGGATGCTGCTCGCGGACAGAGGGGCTGCCGGCGAAGGGTTGGCCGACAGGGAGGCCGGCAGGAGCTGGGGAACGGGGCCGCACGCTGGCGGTCGGTCGGAGCGCGGGGAGGCCGGGCTAGGGTTCCGACGGTTGGATCCGCGGAGAGGGGCGAGCTCGGCAGGGTCGCACAGGGGCCGCTGGAGGCCGGCGAACGGGTGGCCGGGCCGGGGTCGGCGCCGCCGGGGTGGGATCGGCGGGAGCTCGCGGGGCGCTGGGGTTCGCGTGGGCCGGCGGGACACCGGGAAATCGGGGCGCGGCGGCGGGGAGAGAGGGGCCGCGCGCTGGGGGAGAGATCGCCGGAGATGGACGCGGCTTCGCCGGAGGGGAGCTCGGCGGCGTCGGCGTTGGAGGGTGACGGTTTCGCGTGCGGGGTTAGGTGAAGAGGGTTTGCTCGGGAAGGAAAGTTTGGGGATGAGAGGTGATGGGGAGAACTTCTCCTCTGTGAGAAATATTAGAGAGAGAGATTAAAGGAATTTGTGGTGGTGGGGTGGGGATGTTCTGTGCGAAATGGAGGACAAGGGGAGTTATAAGGAGTGAAGGGGAAAGATGTGGGTGAGAGGGAAATATGTGGAGAAAAAGTGGGGAGGAGTGAACGTGGGAGGAGTGCTGGTCCTTCGGGACCAGCCCAAATTGTTTTTTTTTAAATTTAAAAGATTAACCAAGTCCAAAATGGATAGGAAAAGATTGGACTCGGGCCTGGGTCTGGGCTCGGACTCGTGTCTGGGTCTAAAATCCAAAAAATCCATGTTATTTATTATTTCGAAATAATTTGCACCCAAAACTAATAATAATAAATAATAATAAATTTAATAATATAATAATGCTAAAATACTATTTAATAATTAATTACTAGAATATGGGTTTCACAATCTTTCCTCCTTAGAAAATTTTGTCCTCGAAATTAAAGTAAGGTAGGAAAGACAAACATGTACGGGTACTGCGCCCGTAACTCAGGTCCAACCACAAGGATTCCAAGGCAGTCGTGGATGAGACGGTTTAGGGGACAAGTTTTATGATATTATCCACGCAGAAAAAATACAAAGGCGAACCAAAGTACACGAGGTTGATCAGACCATCATGCATCGGTCCTGATTAGACAATATGTTAGTGGGTGCACCCAATAAAATACCATCATGATCAAGCTTGACAAAAAGATAGCTCGCAAAACTAGGCTAATTTAGCAGCATCAATCAAGTTTAGAACGAAAAGATAAGGAATAGGAGTTTAAGTGATGGCTCAAATTCTGACTTTCTTCTCATCTCTAACTAGGCTTGCAACTGGTTTCTCTGGCACTGAAAAGGTTGATTCCAATCTTCAGCTCTGAATTATCCAAAATGTGAATCGGGTCCGAAATGTAACGTCTGGCCTCAATTTCCAGCTCCGTCAAAACTAATTGTTCCTCTGGTAGGAGAAACTTCACCAAATGCAATTTGGTCTTCCCAAGACCTACCAAATTCCGAGACGCAAAATCTTAATACATCTTCAAGCGTCTGGTTTGACCTCTCTGATTGCTCGTCCCGTGGTACTCCATGAATCCGGTAAATGTGCCTCTCGTACAATGCTGCCAACTTCTTAGTGGATAAACCCACTTTGAAGGAAAAATAAAGTGTGCCGACTTAGTCAGTCGGTTTATAATAATCCAATTGGTGCCCTTTCCTCCTTGGGAACAAGGCAATCCTTACTCAAAGTTCATTGTTATATGCTTCTACTTCCACTCCGAATTGTCCAGCGACTTCAACAAGCTTGTTGTCCTCTTGTTAAATTCCTCATGTTGACAAATTCACATCTAATCCCATACCTGGAATTGTCCTTCTTTATTCCATAACACCAATCAATGGAGGCATATTCCGATACATCTTATTATCTCCTGAATTTATGGAATACTGCGACTGGTGCATTTCTTTCATCAACTCGCTCCTCCGTTTGTCAGCCGATACGCAAAATCTCGTACCATTCTTCAGAGTTCCAATGCTGATCAATTTAGAAACCCTCGAGTGTTCCTGCCAACACTTGATCTCTAAGCCTGCAAAGTGCCTCATTTTGAAACTACGTTCTCTTGATTTTTATCCCTCAGCCTCGAACTTCATCAATACTGAATCATCATCCAGCTCCGTCCTTCTATCTCCAGGTAGTATAACCTCCAGTCCAAACTTCTCGATGTCTTCTAGCAGATGCTAGTCTTTGGTTAAGACTTCGCCATCAGTATCGACCAAGTGCATCAGCGACCGCATTAGCCTTACCTGAATGGTACTGCAGGTTAATGTCGAAATCCTTCATCTGCTTCAACCATCTTCTTAGTCTAGCATTCAGCCCTTCCTGAGTGAAGACATATTCAGACTTTGGTAGTCCGTACATATTTCACTCCCTTTCCATAAAAATCATCCTTCCAGCTTCAAAGTAAAGATAACTGCAGCAATTCAAATTAGGTGTAGGATAATTCTTCTCATGAGTCTGTAGTTGCCTATATGAGTAAGCAATTACTTTCTCACATTGTTGAAGAACGCAACCCAGTCCTTTTCCAGAGGCATTACTATAAATTGAGAAACCACCGTTTCGGCGGGTAGCGCAAGGATTGGTGTAGTGGTAAGTCTCTTCTTCAGCTCCTCAATGCCGACTGGCAAACTTTTCGTTCAGATGAACTCTTCATTCTTCCAAGTGAGCTTCATCATTGGCTCAGCAATCTTGGCGAAATCCTTCACGAACTTCTGATAGTAGTCGGCCAAGTTCAAGAATCTTCCGAATTGAACTTGGGGTATATGACTCTTCAACAACAGCTATCTTCCATCGAAATTTCTTCTCTTGACAGCATGGCCAAAAGTCCACCTTGTCAAAAATCCACGTTCAGATAACTTACCATAAAACTTCTTTTTCCTCAAAGTTTCCAAAACTTTCTCAGGTGTTCTTCATGCTCTTCTTCAGTCTTCAAATATATCAGAATGTTATCGATGGAGAAGATAAACTGATTCAAATACTCATGAAAATCTCTGTTCATGAGATTCATGAACACAACAGGAGCATTTGTCAGTCTAACGTCCTGACCAAAGAAAACTTCCCATACTTGGTGTTTGAACGCCGTCTTGGAAATGTCATCTTTCCTGACTTTGATTTGATGGTAGTCAAATCTTAAGTCAAACTTCGAAACACCCTAACTCCACACAACCAGATCAAACAGATCCTCGATCCGGGCAGAAAGTACTTGTTCTTTAGTGTCTGGTAATCGATACATATCCGTTGTTCCATCCTTCTTGGGCACAAACAAGATAGGTGTTCCCTAAGGTGAAATTCCATCCTGAATAAATCCTAGAGCCTTCATTGATCTGGTCCTTCATCTTCTTGGCCACCTTCGGGTTGACTCTGTAACATCCTTTAGAATTTAGGGAAAGAGCCGGGGACTAGGTCAGGGGTGAATCCTATGTCTAGATCTGGAATAATCCGGGGAGACTATCAGGAAAAACATCTGCCATAAGGGTGTAACAAAAACTTCTATTCATGTGGAGAATTCCAGCAAAAACTCTTATGATTGATCTAAGGACATCCTGTTACAACTTCCAAAAAGATGATGCTATACAGCGGTTCTAGGTACTATTCCTCATGGTTCTGGCTCTTGTATGAGCAGTCTCCAACTGCTTCCTTTTCTTTGAACCTCGAGTATGCATCATGCCTTATTGTAAGGGCAGGGTCTGCTGGATAGGAAGAGGGTCCCTAGGTTGTGGCCTAACAGGTGTTGCTGGGATATGAGCTCTGGTTTGATGGAAAGATAAGGGCAGTCCTTTACCCGATGTTTAGCAGATCCATATGCCAAACATTGTCCCAATCTCTTGCGGCAACTAACGGCCTGATGACCAGGCCTCTTGCAGTAGTTACAAGCCCATAGCTTCTTACGACAAGGCTGCCGGAAAGTAGAGTACTTGATGGGACCCAAATATTTTCTAGATTCAAGGGTATCCTTCCTAGGACAAAAGTTCTGCTCTAACTTGGTTGGGAATAACTAAGGCTACATCATGACGTTCTTCATGTCTTCTCTCGTGATATTCTTCTGTTCCTGCTGGGCTTCATCTTGAGCTTTCTGGAACTCCAGGATTTCTTGAAATAGGACAACCATTTGGAAGATGATTGCTGGTACTGGTGGAGCAACAAAAATGAATACTCCACCAAGGAAATGCAACTTGGTTTAAGATGAGGTAGGAATCGCCAGTGTAGGGAAAACTTCACTGGATGCACTATGAGGACGGTCAAACAGCCGCGAGGGAAAGGACCCTGGGCTTGGTTGAGAAGATTGGGTATGATCCAGAGATGACACCTTATTGCCAGTAGGATTTGGTCAATGGTCATTCTCTGAAAGGTTTAGGACGCACACATAAGCAAGGTAGCCTACCGGTCTATAATCAAGCAAAAATATTTATTTATATATAAATCGGACCTATGTCGTGACAAATCAATGTTCTAGTGTTCTAATTGTTTCTAGGTATGTTTTCCTAAGTTGTTGTTTGTTGTGGACCTGCATGGGCCACCACTGAAAATATGTCACGACCCGATCCCAAGTTAATGGGTCGAACCGGACCATGTCCAGCCTGCACCGTAGTGAGACGGCGGCAGTAAGCTTTTCCATTACAGGTATTCACAACAACACAAGTACATTTGTCATAACTGTTCTACTCGGAATTTAAAACTTTGTTTAATAAAATATTCAGAAATACAACTGGAAATGAAATGCTGAAATAAACTACAAACTCCCAAAAGAAGAAAATGCAGAAAAGAAAAACTAAGCATCTGGTTCTGTAGTCCCAGGATCAGCGTCCTCCAGAGACGGCTCTGGTACCGTCGCAGGGTAGAGAACCGGGTCATAATTGCTATTATAGTATAGCTCGTCATCCTCAGTGTTACCTAAAATGTTGTCTCCAGTCAGGAGGAAGCAAAGTACAATTCATGCTAATTTTAAACAGTTAAATAAGAAATAGAATCATGCAGTTCTAACAGTTTTAAAACAGGTTTGTTACAGTAGAAATCAGTGATTTAATAGGTAATGACATATGACTGGCTTGGGTTTGTTACAGGAAGGATATTGAGTTTTGTTACAGTAGTGGTCATAATCATTACGCTATTCCCCAGTCCCAGTAGTTACAGTACAGTACTCTCGGTGAGAGTTTCGTATTTGAGTCGTGGTTTAGACATGCAGTAAAACGATTAAATAAATAACTGTAACTAACATAAACTATACTTGCCTCAATGAATGACTGGAAAACGGATTGATACCGAGGAGGAACGTCAGGTGTATCTTCGAATTCCTACAGTTGAGAACTCGACTTAGAACCTTGAATAACCAGGCTAAGTGTGCTAGTTGCAATCTCTAGTAGTAATGTCCTAGTCAGGTTTTAAGTTGCATTAATCTACAGCTAACGATTACGTCGCAACTACGTGCGTTTAATTAAGCTAGTTAATTGGATTATTTGGAAATAACACGAAAATCAATTAACTTTGAAAAACTTTGTGTTTTTTTGTAATATTTATAAAAATACAGTTTCTTTTAGTGATAAATCATGAACTAGTTATTTACTAATATTTTATCCATTTAATAAATTCTTAATTAATTATAAAGTTACGTTCTAACTACGATTATACGTCTAATCAAAACCACAAAAGATCACATCCACCCAGAAAAGAGAATAAAAATCTACGCTACACAATACAAGGGCACAGCTAAACATTCTAGAATGGGCTTATGCCCTGTACAATTATTTTTATATCAAATAAGAGGAAATTATAAAATTACTAAATAAAGTGCAGTAAATAAATAACTATAATAAATAGCCTAAATATTAAATAAAATAATTTAAAATAAATGTTAAGAGTCTCAGACTCGGTCCATCATCAAAATCCAGCTAATACCACAACGCCCGGTCGGACCGGTGCGTTTGCATTTCGCCAGGGCCCACAGACCGGTACGGTCGTCGCCCGAAAATTCAGTTTTAAAAATTCATTATTCCGAAAACCAATTTTGAAATCAAATCAATATAGTTTTGTAAAAATTTGGGCAGCATTTCCTCTATTTCGGGACAAACCCAAAACTGGGAAATGTGCCACAGAAACCTGCAATTGTTCCAACCTAATAATCCCAAAAATATAACCACCGAATTAACTTTCCAAACCACCAGAAATAATTTCCCAACCAACAGAACTTTCCGAAACATCCGGGAATCACGCAATCAACCCCAACACACAAAACCCAGCAGACAAAAATCATAGAATATGCTAACGCAGCTAACCGAATTTTCCAAAGGGAAATCGGGGACCGATTCTCATCATGGACTCTACGGGAGGGACGAACTACTGTGATTAACAGGGATTACCAATTTCCGTTGGCGGGAGCCGCAGGAAAAACTTGGGGAGAGCCGAAACAACGTTCGGACAACGCTGGATCGGGTGCACGGGATCGCAGATCTGGACAGCGGGGAGAACTCCGCGGAATACAGCAGTACAGAACTGCGGTGTCGCCGAGAAACTAGGGAACGGCGGGATGCTGCTCGCGGACAGAGGGGCTGTCAGCGAAGGGTTGGCCGACAGGGAGGCCGGCAGGAGCTGGGGAACAGGGCCGCACGCTGGCGGTCGGCCGAGCGCGGGGAGGCCGGGCTAGGGTTCCGGCGGTTGGATCCGCGGAGAGGGGCGAGCTCGGCAGGGTCACACAGGGGCCGTTGGAGGCCGACGAACGGGTGGCCGGGCCGGGGTCGGCGCCGCCGGGGTGGGATCGGCGGGAGCTCGCGGGGCGCTGGGGTTCGCGTGGGCCGGCGGGACACCGGGAAATCGGGGCACGGCGACGGGGAGAGAGGGGCCGCGCGCTGGGGGAGAGATCGTCGGAGATGGGCGCGGCTTCGCCGGAGGGGAGCTCGGCGGCGTCGGCGTCGGAGGGTGACGGTTCGCGCACGGGGTTAGGTGAAGAGGGTTTGCTCGGGAAGGAAAGTTTGGGGATGAGAGGTGATGGGGAGAACTTCTCCTCTGTGAGAAATATTAGAGAGAGAGATTAAAGGAATTTGTGGTGGTGGGGTGGGGATGTTCTGTGCTTCTCTGGAGTATAGGGGGAAATGGAGGACAAGGGGAGTTATAAGGAGTGAAGGGGAAAGATGTGGGTGAGAGGGAAATGTGTGGAGAAAAAGTGGGGAGGATGAACGTGGGAGGAGTGCTGGTCCTTCGGGACCAGCCCAAATTGTTTTTTTTTAATTTAAAAGATTAACCAAGTCCAAAATGGATAGGAAAAGATTGGACTCGGGCCTGGGTCTGGGCTCGGACTCGGGTCTGGGTCTAAAATCCAAAAAATCCATGTTATTTATTATTCGAAATAATTTGCACCCAAAACTAATAATAATAATAAATAATAAAATTTAATAATAATAATAATGCTAAAACACTATTTAATAATTAATTACTAGAATATGGGTTTCACACGGACGCCTAACTTTGGCTCGAATTCAACCAATCAAACGTGTTCACAATGAAACAAACTGCAGAGGAAGGAAGAGGGTTATACCAGCCACGCACAGGAACTGGTGGTACGCCAAATGGAGCTGCGACGGCAGAATTACGAGCTGACGAAGTTGGCTCCGCAAAACTGTCCAAAATAGTATAATTTAAACGGTCAACTTGGTAGCCGATTTTGATGTATCAAACGACGAAATTAATGGACAAAATTTGAGGGAAGTGAAGAGCTATATACTGAGATTGTGACGGAGCAAAGAGTTCGCCGATCCAACGGTCGGATTGTCCATAAAATACGTGCAAAGTTGCTGTCCCGAAACAGAATTCCGAGTTCGATCTCGCGCGCGTCACGCCGGGATTTCGTACGAGACGCACGAATAGCCCATGTCATGCTTCGGGGACGACGGAGGCGGCAAGGGGGGTTCGTCGGGGGTTCACGCATGGCCGGGGGGCTCGCCGGCAACGGCTGCTGGCTGCGGCGGCGCGCGCGCGGCTACTGCTCGCGTTGCAGCCGCTGCTGCATGCTGCGCGCGCTGCTGCTGCGTTTGCGGCTGCTGCTGTACATTGCTACTGCTAGTGCACGGCTGTTGCGCTCGTGTGCGGCGACGGTGGCGGTCGCCGGCGGGGGTGGCCGCGGCGTACGGTGGTTGTGTTGATGTTTGTTGTGGTGGAGGTAGTGAGCATGAAGTGGAGATGTGGATGATGGTGTGTTTGCAAAAACAAAAGTATGAAACTTTATTGATACAAACTTTGTAAAAATTACAAGAATTCTGGAAAAGTACAACTGTAGGAATCCAATCTAGAAGACGATTGCTTTATCCCTTGGACGATGTGAACTTTGAAGACGGTAGCCTCTGAAGTTGAAGTTGAAGGCAAAAGCCTCGGAAGAATGCAGCAGCACTTGGGCAAGAACTCCTGAACTCTCAGATATTTCTGAACTTTATGTCTGATCCCCTTGAATGAAGACTTGAAACTCTATTTATAGAGTTCTAAAAATAACTAATTTTGTTATTATGGATGGCGCAAGTTGGATTGCGCAGGAACTGGATTGCGCAGCATCAGACTGCGCATGCAGTTGTCTGGTTGCCACGTAGTGAGAAATTGATGGCATGAATGCCACGTGTACTTTTGTCAATTATCATGATGAAGTGCGCCACCTGAATTGTGCTGACTTCGGATTGCACTGAAATGGATTGCGCATGCACTGGATTGCGCTGCATGTACAGCTGTCCTCGAGCGCTGTACGACACAATAAACGAACAGTCTCTTCGTTCTTTGTGCTGTCAGCTGTCAGAAAGATTTGATTTTGTCAGATAATGATGACTTTGCCACGTCAGCCTGCGCAGTTGAATATGTGCGCAGTCTGGTGTGCACAATCTGAATGATGCACAATCTGATGTCTGCGCAGTTCATTTGAATGTTGTATTTCTTGATTTTTTTGACTTTGTTAATAGGTACAACTTGATTTTTAGGACCTACAAGACCCCCTTCAAAGTTTTCGAAAGTTGAATTTATTCAAAGTTTCGAAATACTTTGAATTTCAAATTTTAAAATCAAGTTGCGCATGAGCTGTCTGCGCAATCGGATGAGTCGACCCTACTTTTTTGGCACAATCTGAGGCGGTCGTTCCCCTTTGAAAAAAAACTATAAATAGCTTCCCATTCTCTCTCTGTCATTCTTTACTTGTTTTCGAATTTCCAAAAGAGAAGTTTTTTGAGTATTCCCGATTCTCCTCGTCGATCTCCATGGCCCCCAAGCGGTCCTCCGCCGCTGCCACGGGCAAGGCCCCCGCCGAGACTTCGGCTAGGGTTGCGCCCCATCCTTCTCGATATGAGACTGCACATCCCGCTTTGCTAGGTAGATGATTCAATCGAAAACTATTTTTAGAGTTTTTCGACTTCACTGATCTTCAAAATCCATCTCTTTTTAGAGATGTGATCATATTGTGCTACCCTTTTTAGGGTCTTAGTTGCACGAACTAGTTATTCTTTATTTTATGAAGAATACTTTCTTGCGCAATCGGTTGAACTGCGCTGACAAAAGTCAGCGCAATCTGCTGATTTGCGCAGGATTGCCCGCGCAATCTGATGCTGGCGCAAACTGATGGATGCGCATTCAGATGGTTGCACAATCTGATGGTTGCGCAATCTGATGGTTGCACAATCTGATGGTTGTGCAATCTGCTAATAGCATTTTTTGATTGTACTTGTACTGAATTTCTGTTTTCTCTATTTTGATGCAGTGAATACCAGAGAAGATCCCGAATATGAAACTTTTGTAGAAACTCTTTCAGAATCTGAGTTCAAAGAGGACTTGTCCCACGTACTTTTTCTGCAATATGCACTTCCGTCCTCTCGCCAGACTATTCTGATAGCACAAGATAATGATACATTGCTATGCCTGATGAATGGACAGCCTTTACAGACTGTTGATGCTATCACCCACAGAAAACCTATGTTCATGTTTGGTGAAGCAATTGACAAAAGTTCTCAACCAAGACCACGTGTTGAGAAGAGAACTTTTCAGTGGAAGGAGAAGCTGATTTTGCTACCCGATATTGTCAGGTGCCTTCCTTTGGCACGATATGCTCATGCTAGCTACCCCAGGAGAATGGACTGGGACATCACTCCTCTTCAGCAGGCTCGGACTAGAAAAATCTGCGTCAAGAAGGACCGGAATAACAGAGACATGTTCTATAGTTCCTCAAAACGACATAGTACTTAGAGGATTGAAACCAGGGTGCATCCCTCTGGAGAATTCTTCTCTGTTAATGCCTGTGAGGATCCCAATCTTTGCGAATTAGTACGCAAAAGGTGAAGGCAGTTACCCGGATCAAGACATCCGGTTGACAGGTCTGGTAAACCCAAACATCAAAAGGTGGAGCAGTATAGCAAATTGGATACTAGTTCAATTTGGAGATAAACTCAGAGAGATTGAACTGTATGAAGCGGTACATGCTACCGTATATGGCTTCTACCCAAACCCTCTGTTTTTGGCACTGGCAGAGAGGTACAACTACAGGACAGGGACGTTCATGACGCCCTGCGGAGAGATGGGGTTGGCTCTCCATGAGATGAAGTATATCTCGTACTTACCAATGGCAGACTTTCCTTACGAGGAGTATGTCCCCACCAACGACGAGTTAGAGAGACTGCGTCGAGAGAATTCGAAGATGGTATAAGTCTTTGATGAGTTGTTATGCCATTACAACGTATGCTTTTTCTACTACAAGAGTGGCTCGTCTGGTACATGTTATTCTTCGAAATGGCTGACTTATCTTTTTCTCAACCATGTTATTGAGAAAAAGACAAAAGAACATGATTCCTGCAATCCAGACTTCTTCCAACCTCTCACCCATAGTGAAGTGATAAAGCTGATGGAGGAGAATAAGAGACTGGATACTTTAGTAGAGGATGAACATCAATATCCGCCTCTTAAAGTTGGAGATTTTGTTGAGAGCCATGTAAGAATGGACTACAGGCCCATGTCCAAAAAAGCCCAATTAGCAGGATTTCTGATGTACTGGCTCCGCCGCTTCGTCATGCCTGGGGCAAGTGCTATAGACCGCTTCCACCGCGGTATCCTTTTGCTGCTGTCCGGTTAGTCTTCGGCTACCGGATGGATCTACTATCAGCGATGACTTGCAGAATAAATGCGGGTCTTCGTCTGTATGTAGATTCCATGCTTAAGGGTAAGTGTGATAAAGGTATTTTCCCCAGATTGGAATTACCTTCCACTTACTTATTCGGATGGCTACTCCTGCACCATCCATCACTGATGAATCCTGCCATGGGGGCAGTAGATGGCAGTTTTCTGCGCCGGTTCTCACAGAGCCGATGGCTATACACTAGCCTGAAAGATTGCAGATGCATTTTAAATCTAGGCAGAGGATGGAATTTTCTTTGTACTCCCCTCCAACGGGTTATGAATTCATGGCACCAAACATGGTTGACCTTGGGATGCAGCCTATAGGTCGAATAACTTTTGAATGGTTGAAGGCAATCGGACTGTCACATCTTGTATATAGATTTGAGGAAGAATGCTTTCTGGAGCCATATTTGCCGAGTCGCTTCGCTCGACAATTTGGATATGACCAGTTCCACGTGGGGAATGCAATAACTTGCTTACGAGGAACATGATACTTGATCGACGGAGCCAGAGCGTGGGCTTACTACAATGCTCGAGACACACGGGCAGTGTTTTTGATGCCACACAGGAATAATACTGGTCCAAAAATGCTATACACATATTCACAGTTTTATACAGCTTCCAACACTTTTGCCGAAAACTTTAGCCTTGTGGATAGTTTTGCGACGGCAAACCGTCTGAGGAAGGGAGCAACTGATGTACTGGCTCCTAACAATTATGAGGAACACGAACCAGTGGATGATCCACTGGAGGCTTCCTGTCACGTCCCGACCCGGGAAATCGTTCGTCCTCGCTGGGGCGTGATGCCGTACGAGCATGGAATTGCGCTCGTGCAAGGCAAGATAACAGGTTCGCATAGAACTATCTCAAATCGATAACATAAGCAGCGGAAGGAAACAAAGTAAAACATAAGAATCCCTTTTATTCATAATGAAATGAAGATTACAAAGGTTCTGAATAGCCCAATACATATGCCAATTGGCTACAACGGTCATGATCTCTCTAGCTCACAAAGGATTACATTGTTCCATACATTATGCCTCTATATAGCCACCAATTAGTCTTCGGCCGAACATCTCCATGTCTCAAGTCCGAACGCCTATACGGAAGCTCCTCTTGAACGCCAAGGACTCCATGCCTCGGCACGTCCAAGCCAAGCTCCGCCCCGAACCGATCATAACCTGAGCCTGCACATAAACAAGTGGGGGATTAGTGCTTTCGTCCTCGCTTCGTACTGATCAAGACCCGCTCGTACCCAAACCAAACACTAACTCATTTAGTGAAACATGCATCTTAATTTGTGATCTTTCTATTTAGCCTTAGGATCGGTTTCATGGCAATCTTTATATATAACAACTTATCATAAATGTGTCCCATATCTCGTGTTCCTGCAGCAGATACAGTTAGTCATAAAAGGAACATAAACATAGTGATCGTGCACATCTCAGTCCCATATTCCCTAGCCTGCAATGGTTAGCACTTAACATAAGCCATCGTACATTTCACGCAACTAGCTGACCATAAACTTAAACATGCATAAGGGTCGCAGGCCCTGCGCCTGCACCCGACTCTCATCTCAGCCCACCGGCCCTATCTATATGAAGGTCACGGTGTTTCGCACCGTAATGAACTTGGCATCTCTTATGTGTAAGCCTACAATCGCTTCGATACGGGTTGCTAGCCCAGTATCCGAAGGATCCCAAACTTACGGATATCATAGCTTATCACAGCACTAGACGGTCGCAATCTGTCTGAATGTTGTGCACCATAAATACCACACATAATTCCCTCCTAGGCCGAACGGTCCCGGCGCCCCGGTAACCGTTCGAGGGAAGCCGTACCCGTGCACGGGCCATCCGAGTCCATGACCATGCAATACGTGCCATAGCATACAAGTCACACATTCCAATCCATCTCGTATTCCATAAACATAGTCTCGTTCCATAAACGGTTTTCTGTGCCATAAACGGTTTTCGTGCCATAAACATAATCCACCATTCATATGGGGAGCTCCGTCGGCGTTATGCCCCTGTAGAAGCATGGAATTTCAGAACCAGAAAGTCTATGCGCCAGACTATATGCGCCAGAGCTTGGACAAAGTACTTCACAGCAAAAAGCAACAAATATAGACATTGAAAGAGGACTTTTTATTTTACATATAAAAGTCTATTACATGTCTAAGAAAGACTGTACAAAGGAGAATTTCTACAAAAAAAAGATCCTAAGTCTACAGCCAGCAGCCAACCTGCGCCCTCAAGTAGGCGCAGCAATCAACATGCGCCCTCAGCCAGGCGCATCCCACCATGCGCCCTCAGCAAGGCGCATCCTTTCAGCAGCTCAGTTATGTGCATCCTCAGTTATGTGCATCCCTTCGGCAGCTTAGTTATGTGCATTCCTTCAGCAGCACAGTTATGTGCCGCTCTTCCAGCCAGGCTTACCGCCTTCTAAATGGTTCGACTAATGAAGCATCTATTGAGCAGAACGAGGGTGGCAATCAACCCTCTAGCCAAGGAAGGGAAAAGAACCACAAGCCAACCTGTGGCCAGGGGAGGTTTCGAAAGAGCCTCCAAACACCAAGGAAGACCATGATCGAAACTGCGGCCAAAGGAGCAACTTTCAACACAACCAGAGTGGGCGACACCCACTTTGAAGGAAGAAAGAACCATCAAAGCTGCAGCACCGCCATTCCGATCTACGGCTCTTCCTGTACAACGAAGATGAGGCTCGAGCATCCCTATCTTTGGATGCAACAGGCACCTTCTGCCTGCCTCAGAAGCCCTCGCCCTCGACTTTTAGATGTAACAGTCACCTTCAAGTGCATCAACGAAGACACTGCGTCGCATCTTCACTCTCGGGAGCATCTCGTCAACAAAATGCATCCGAATAAACGAATTCATGTTGGAAGGACGTGAGAGAACGAGAAAAAAACTCTCTCCATGCCAATATTTATAGGTCGGGCCAATCAAACCCATGCGCCAAGTGTTGGCTCTCCGAATTCCGTGCAATGAATTTGCATTAAATGGATGAACCGGACGCTTCAAATTCAGCCAAGTCAAAACGGCTATTTAAAGCACTCGAAGAACGTAACAGTCGCACCATCAAAGATGTCTCACGAAGCGGATGCGCCGGCCAGACCGCGCATCACATAGACGTGTCCTTCAACATCAAGCGCATCACACAGACGCGCCTTCAGCACCAAGCGCATCACAGGGGATGCGCCCCCATGCGTCCCCATACGCCTAGTGGAACGCCAACCAACGTGCCCACTCAGCTGTCCATCGAATGTCACAAACATTAAATGCTGAACTGACAGAGTTGGCAGCACGCCTCCCAAAGTCTGAACAGTCGGCAGCTTTTTCAGAAGACGAAGCATCGCCAACGTCAGCATCATTATTACTTCCCTCCGACGGCTACTGCCACGTGGCCACCCAACCATCTCGCATGCGCCTCCGCGGCCATGCACCCAAATTGCATATGCCTCAAAAGCTGTGCGCCTCAGACTTTTCATTGATCCCTAAAGACAGAAGGAAAGTCACTTTTAAAACTCTGCATGCGTCTCAAAAGTCATGTGCCCCAGACTTCTCCCTGATCCCAAAAGACAGGAGTAAAGTCACTACTGAAGCTCTACATGCGCCTCAAAAGCCATGCGCCCAGAATGGTTCGTGACTCCTAAAGGTTATGAGCCAAAGTCTCCTCATGTGCCCAATCCAAGGCGCATCCTACCAGATCATTCCCCACCAAATCTGAGATCTCCGAGCCATGGGTCGATGACACGTATCCTTTGACTCAACTCATCCAAGATCTCAGCAACAGAAAGATCTTCTTCTGCTACGTGCCGGCTTACAACAGCAACATGAAGAAGTCAACCCCTCGATCAGGGCGCATCGCCCATATGCCTCCATCAGCAATCAACACGTGGCGTCCCTGCGTACAGGCGCATCCTATATGCGCGCATAAGCAGCCAGCCTGTAGACTATATAAATAGAGGGATCATTTCCTTCTTTCATACCTACCTACGTACACACACGTACCTACCTACAACGAACACACAGAGACTTCGCACCACCAGAGAGGCAGATACAGACACTCAATATCTTCCTCCTCTCAGCAAGCTCCAGCACCCAGAGCAATCCAGACCTTCAGAGAACCGATAACCGTCGTCAGATCGTCAACGGAGTCAACGCATTACCACTCACTCCATCACACAAGGGACCCAGATTAAACAAAAGTGTACTTCTAGGACTACATCTAAGTCCTATATTGTAACACTGTTCTGTTTCTATTAAAATTTGCAATCAAAAAATTTTAATGGCAAACAAGCTGGCGACTCTGCTGGGAACCTCTTTCTCCTACAACGAGAAAGCTGTGTCACAATCCGACGACGTGAAGGTAGGCTCCTCCCACAAGACGTTGGTCGTACGCCTCAACAAATAGGCGTATAAGGAGTTCATCTCTGAAGGAAGTGCGAGTCCTTCAAAGTGGCTGCCGAAGAAGACCCGTCGAGTCTGGGTGCGCAAGGTCGACGCCTCGGGCACCACCGTCGAAGGGGATGCGCCAATCCAGCCTTTCCTTTCTGCTGACGTCCTCAGCAACCAAGATGCGCCCGCTGGTGCAGCGCAACTCTCGGGGAAACGTACGACTAACCACGTTCACCAGCTATCTCCCTCTCAGGCGAGGAAGATGCGTTGACGGAGCAGGGCGCAGCCAATGCCCCGCGCATCACCTCTGATGCGCCACAGAAGGTCTCTGTCTTTGACAGACTCACTCGCTGTAGTGGCGAGGAGAATTTGGATTCTGAGTACTATGCGCCCCAGCGGCCTGGTACGAAGAAGTCCAAGGCAGCACGGGTCATGCGTCCCAAACGTGCTATGCCAGCAACAAGCCAGAAGTATGCGCTCACAATCATGCGCGCTGCTGATGGTAAGTTGTACAAGGTCGACTCGAGTTCTGCGGCGCCGAGAACGAGCCGACCTTCAAAGTCCTTGTCTCACTTGGGCGCATCCACTGCGTGCACAACCAAGTCGAGTAAGGCAAATCCAGTGGTCTTGAACTCCCGTACCTCCTCTGGTTGTGCGTTTGAGGTCCGTTCAAGTCACTCCAAATGCTGTGGTTCCCCACTACTGATCGGGATGCCTGTTTGGTATTCGATCAGGGGGCGCAGCACTCACTTGACCACCCCGGCGCTTGGCCTTGCCATGCGCCTGAAGGGGGTGTGAAGGTGGTGTCACCCCCAGTTTTCAGAAACAGGGATATTTTTATCATTTTACTTTTTTGAATATTTTTGAAATTTATTTTATTATTTATGATATTATTTTAGGGGTTGAAATTTATTTTATTATTTATGATATTGTTTTGGGGTTATTTGAGTCGGGTTCGAATTTCAACTCAATTCGACTTGAAACGGGGACCCGGGGGGGGAGTTCGACTCTAGTGGGACCCACACCTAGTTAGGCATGGCCCATATGATATTAATTTTAGTCCACATGATATTAATTTTAGTTAGTAGTTAGACTAATTATTTATGGATAGATTTAGTTTAATTAGAGACTTAAAACTAGACTAAATTGATCTCAACCTTTAACCCATTCCTAATTTAAATCAAATAGATTAGTGGAGGGTATTTTGGACATTCAAATAGGGGACACCTCACCCTTTTTGGGCAGCACCTATGGGGGGATAAGGAGTGAGTCACTCCTTCATTCATTTGTCTTCATCCACTTTCTCTCTCTTGTTCTTCCCCAAATTAATTTAGAGATGAACCTCCATTGATTTCATCTCCAAATTAACCCCTTCTTCTACCAAATCTTCTTTATTTCTCTTCTACTCCATGGTTAGAGGGTGCTAGCCAAGTTTGGGAGGATTCGGAGCTCGTTCGTGTCCTTTTGGAATCTCTACGTGTCGGAGCCGTATCGGAAGGTTTTTCCTTTGAATCTCTCTTCCGGAAGGTATAATCTCTCTTCTAATCCATCCCTACATGCATATAAAAATATTTGAAACCATAGGAATGACCCCTATGGTTGTATCTCCATTTGTGTCTATTTCGTGTCCATTTGGAGGTCATAGGAGTGTCCTTGTGTTGTGGTTGTGTCCATGTGGGAAAATCCTAAATTTGGACACACTATGTGTTGTTTGTATGAATGAATTATTATATATTTAATCTCATATTTTTGTATTGGAGATGTGTTCTATAGTGTCTCATATATATATTAGTGTAGAGAGTGAGTTCTGATATATTATGTTATATACTTGTGTTTCTTTTATCTCAAACTACCTAAATTCGTCATAATTTTTATCCACGTTTTTAGTAGCTAGAGCAACTTAGAAATGCCATAACTTATAGCTCATAACTCCAATTAACCTTCCGTTTTTTTTAAAAGAAGCTTATCGAAGTTATTTTTCATATATATATAATAAGCCAAATTCGTTCTAAAACTTTCTGTAAAATTATTTGAGTGTCAGTTGTACGAAAGACGAACGCGTTTCGGTGTTTTTGCGATTTCGGGAGCTTCCGGACACGAAAATACGATCCGTTTAAAGTTTCGAAAAGCTAAAACAAAGATATATAATACTTTAATCCTAGAATTTAGTGAATGCCAAATTGGTACAGTATTGGTTTTAAGTAGAATAGTGACTATACGATATATGTATTTTGTGTAACCTATGAGCCTATGTAGTATGGATATTAAATAAATATAGAGTATGTAATGCATGATATGTTAGATGAATGAAATGATATATATATATATGATATATATTCACTTTATATTAATGTATATATGGTTGAATGCAAGCATGTAGGAATGCAATTAATATAACATATAAGCAATGCATAAATGCATGAATGAAAGAATGATATACAATGTATGCATGAAAGTATATAATGAATGCTAGATATGAATGCAAGATATATATGTAATGATAGATATGAATGCATAATGTATAAATATTGTAATGCAATATAATAATAACATGTATGGTAATGTAGAGTATATGCAAGCATGAATGAATAGAAGAAATACATGTATATAGGTAATATAGAATATAATATATGAAAGGAATGAATGATAATATATAACATGATATGTATAATGCAAGGTATGAAACATATGATGTGTGCATGTTTGTATGTCTCTATGTTAATGTATGAAATGATATGAATATACAATATATGTATATGCATAAAACATGTAGGTAATGCATAGATGCATGAATAAAATGAATATTTGCAATATGTTAATATAAATACAAGTATATAATATGCATGAATGTAAGTATAATATAATACAAGTATATATGTATGTATCATGTAATGTATATACGTGATATGTATGTATGCATGTATACAATGTAAGTATGTATGTACATTTCTATAAACTGAGTTAACCTATAACCTTTTACACACATGCATTCATACACCCTTTGACATCATGTATCCCATGTCACATACACCTACCTATCACTAAATTTTAGAACATTAACATATCCTTTCATACACATGCCAAACACATACATACTCACTTACTCTTTTACCTCTCTTTCTCTCTCTATATATATGTATGTGCCTATATATATAGCTTTCCTATATATATCTATGTATATGAATATATGAATGTGAATAATATATACATTATATGACTAAGTTTGTGTGCCTTGTTAGCTTATGGTTTAGTTTTGTGCTTGGTTTAGCAAGTGACTTAGGCTATGAGTTAGTAGCTATTTTGGATACTTAATTTGTATATACTTAGTTTGTTTAGACCTAGAATAACTTGTTTGACCTAATTTAGACTTGTTAGACCTAGTTTGACCATAGTTGACCTAGGTTTGACTTTCAGGGTTGACCAAGTTGACCAAGAGTTGACTTTGGTCTAGATTGACCTAGAATCATGTAGAATGCATAATAGAACTTCGTATTGCCATTTTGGACTTGTTGTGACTTGTGTTGTTCTGATTAGGAGCCAGACACCTCTCCTCGGACAGTATATTTACTTTGGACATTCAGACACCAGGCGAGTACATTCTCTGATTATTTCATATCCTGCTTAGAATTATATTCCTGCTTTAGATTACTATACTGATGCTGTCACGACATTATCACGGATTAGTACTATATGGATCTCTTCATGCGATGTTATCCCCCTCGGAAGCATCAGATACATTGTGTCATGTGCGTTTCACTTTCATCATGTACTCTTGTGCTTTCACCATACATGTACACTCTTGTGAATCTTGTACTCTCATGTTCACAGAGCCCTCATGTACTATCATATGCACCCTTTCATGGGCCTACATGTGATATCATGTACAATAACATAACCTGCTTAGATCCTTGTGTATTGATTGGAGAAAACGGGGGAGTGCTAGTAGTCATGTGAACAATTCCATAGTAGTGTAGATCTTGTGTAACTCTTTAGTGTAGATCATGTACAAATCTGTCCTGTTCACATGTGCTATCCTGTACATCACTAGCCACTGTTAGTTCTCTATTTATAGTAGATATTTCTATTATAGTTCTCTCTCTATTTACATCATGTACTTTCTTTCAGTTTTCTGTATCTTACTCTACTGCATGTTTATATTTTCTAACCTGCCATGATCTGTTGAGATGTATTGTGCTCGCTCCTGTCCTGACTGGACCTGTTGATAAATTTTACAGATAGCCTGGAGGTTGCCTGCTAGCCTAGAGGAGACACAGTAGAGGTTGTATAGATAGCTAGGATTTTGCTTATAGCTTATTTTCAGTTGTTTTGAGTTGTATTTATGGATTACTGTATTTGAGCTTTGAGATATATTTCTAGGTTTGTGTATCTTAGACACTTAGACTTCTATCTGCTGTATCTCTTTTGGATTTCATGTTTTATCTATCTTATATCATGTTCTTCCTTAGTTGTGATTGAGTTTACATTCTGCTATGTCACCCCCATTCGGGGAGTATAAACTGCTTAGCATTATATTGTTAGATGTTGTGACCTATGACAGCGTTCTACCGTCGACACTGCGGCATAGGCTGGGCGTTGTTACATTCTCGTGCCCTAACTCTAGGGTGCGGGCCGTGACACGTTTTTAGTGGTGGCCCATGCAGGTCGAGTTTATGTAGTGGTATTCGAACTAGAGTATCACTACAGCCTGCAGTAGGATTATGATATATTTTTGAAGGTACTCAATCACAATTTGGATCCCTTGAGAGATTCCCGGGACGACCCTTGAGAATCTTATTTAACTTCGATTTGAAAACTCTTCTCCCCTTGATTTGATTTATCTTTACTTTCTGTTGTTGAATTGATTTTGATGGATTATTGTTGAATTTGAGTTTGTATTATTATTTTGATGAAAGATCGTTGAATTTTGAATCTTGATGTTAGCTGTTGCATCCGAGTTTGTATTTATATGATTTGAAGAATTTTGTTCATTTTTGAATCTTCATGTTCGTTGATAAATTTGATTTAATTTTTGGGTATTTATTGTTGATTTAATTTAATTTTGTCAAGATGAAATTATATGGGCTAGGTCATCTGAGTCTTGGAATCTAGTCTTCTATAGTCACATTAGCCAGCATGGTGAGGACATATAGTCTGATTTTGGATATATTTCTCGGGTGTGGGAATTTAAGGTTTTTACAGCCAAGCTAGCGGCACCGCAAAAATGTTAAATACCACGATTCTAGAGGTATGTTCCTAAGTCGAGGACTTTATGATTATCGTAGCCTTGCTTACTAGTATGACGAGGATTTAGAGTACCATGATTTTGGATAGACGCATATGATTATCAGATTGTACCTTAAAATTTTTGAACATGTTCTCTCTACTTTTGTTTCAGTCATTCAAAAAAGGAAAGATTATTATTTGTTTGTTTTGTCTAGTTTCTTATTATTTAACTTAGGAGTAGGTTTAGCTGTTTTTATAAACCTTGTGTAACTTCTTACCATGAATTTCTTCTTAATACAATGAATCGATGATTTTGCTAGACTTTATCTTGGATTTGATATTTTAACTCCGGGTTTCAAAATGGTTCCTTCTTTTAAACAAATAAACAGAACAGATTTTATTGTTATTTCCTTCTTGCTACTATTCTTGTATTAAATAATAATAATAAAGCTGTCTTGATTACACAAATCACCTACTTTACAATCTTGGTAGAAATCTAAATGTTGGTCTTAACGTAGAATTAAAATTTTATATTGGGACATGAGGATATATATATATATATTGGACACAGACTCTTTGCCTGACACGTATGCATGCTACACTTGATTTCCCACCTGCCTAAATACATATTAATATGTTGTTGATATTTAAATTGTCAAAACCCCAATATTTCTAGTTCTCTGCTTTTTCCAGTTTAAATTCGTAATTCAAATATAGATTTCATGTTATTAATTATGTTTACATCACTCACATGTATGTTATACGTAGGGTTTCAATTCAAAAATTTAGTGAAGTTTTGTGTTTGAATTTATCAAATCTAAGACTGTGTGCAGATTAACCCTTAATACTGGATTCCAAATATTTAGTTCAATTTGCTATTTTTTTAAAATGTAATATTTTGAGCTATATACATTGTGATATGTAGGGATATAAATTTAGGTTTCATATTCTTACATGTTAGGTTGTGATAAACATTGGGTTGGTTGGTGTTCAAATTTCTCCAAATCCTAAAACTGAATACATGTTAACATTTTCACATTAATTTCCAATGTTTAGTTCAATTTCAGATTTAATATGTAATATTGAACTGTATGCATAGCTAAATGTATGGATGGTATGTTAGGGTTTCTTCTCTATCATGTTAGGATGTATTGGAAGCATTAAGTTGGTTGTGATGTTTCAAACCCCTAAAATCTGAAACTGCATTATGTTAATATTACACTGGTTTAAATGTTAGCTTTTTTTTTCAAATTTTGTATGTAAATGCTGAACTAAAACTGGGTTTAACCTTTCAATACTAAGCTATAACCCTGTACAAGGACACACACACCCTAACATAGTATACACTGCCATGTAAACCTAACCCTTCCTCTCTAAGTTATGTTTATATATCTATAAAGATATATATAGAGTTTATGCATATATGTTATAATGTATATAGATACGTAACTAAATCTCTATCTCTTTATATATATATGTATATGGTTAGCCATGCATGTTATGAGTAAATAGGTTGTGTGTTGTAGATTGTTTAACCAATATGCCATGAGTAGTGTAACTGGATAGCTATTGTTTCGAAACCCAAATCTTCCTATACTCTTCATGTATATTTCACATACACACATGCCTACTATCTAACCATATGAACATGTCCACATACATCATACACACACGAACTACATAACTTGTACATAATGCTAGCTTTTTCCTCTCTAACGCTATATATATAAATATATTGTGATTGGATTTCCATGCAATTGGCTTTCATTCTTTAACTTTTGATTTTAATTTTCTTGAATAGTACCCCTTATTAGATAAATGGTAGTTAACTTTATTTTATTTTGATAAGTACCAGTTTTCATATAGGATGGTAGACTGCCTTACAGTCTTGATGATTGTTATTTATGTATCTTTTCTAGTTTAGTACCCTAGATTGCTTGTGTGTTTTGATACCATATGACCGTTTTGGTTTAGCATGACTAGTATACCTAGATGAGACTTTTACTACCACCGTATGTCATGACTCTGTATGTCATCCTTTTAAATCGTATGATTGTTTAAGTTCTGAGACTTTGATTGTGGGGGGTTTGACCTAGAAGGAGTATGAACATTTTAATTTCGAGGATGAAATTTTTCTAAGGCGGGTAGACTTGTAACACCCAGTTTTCTAAAATGAGGGTAATTTTAAAATTTTGTAATTTTAATCATTTATTGATTTGACATTTAAATCATGATATAATTTTGGTAATTTTAAAATCATTTTAAAACTATTTAAAATTATGACTTGTAATTTTGATGTTTTGCTAGTGAAACCCTAGAGACTGTTTGACCTAGAGCCTAACCCTGTGATTAGGATATTTTAGTGTCATTTCTGGCCTAAGAATATTTTGCATTTGACCTCTTTGAATTATTTTGATATTTATTGATTGTTGATTTGACCTTTGATAGATGTAATTTTGTGATGGTTTTGTGTCCGTAGCGGACACGTATCAGTTTTGATTTACAAATGTTTGATGTGCCTCAAAGAGATTTTTTTATTGCTGATTTTTTTAAAATTATTTGAATGAGATTGTTTTCTTCATGTGATTCCTGTGATTGCTTTGTTTTAATTCGAGGACGAAATTTTTTACGGTGGATAGATTTGTTACCCCCGGTTTTCAGAAACAGGGGTATTTTTGTCATTTTACTTTTTTGAATATTTTTAAAATTTATTTTATTATTTATGATATTATTTTGGGGTTGAAATTTATTTTATTATTTATGATATTATTTTGGGGTTATTTGAGTCGAGTTAGAATTTCAACTCAATCCGACTTGAAACGGGGACCCGGGGGGGTAGTTCGACTCTAGTGGGACCCACACACTAGTTAGGCATGGCCCACATGATATTAATTTTAGTCCACATGATATTAATTTTAGTTAGTAGTTAGACTAATTATTTATGGATAGGTTTAGTTTAATTAGAGACTTAAAACTAGACTAAATTGACCTCAACCTTTACCCATTCCTAATTTAAATCAAATAGATTAGTGGAGGGCATTTTGGACATTCAAATAGGGGACACCTCATCCTTTTTGGACATTCAAATATATTTTAATAAGCCAAATTAGTTATGAAAATTTCTGTAAAATTATTTGAGTGTCAGCTGTACGAAAGACGAACACGTTTCGGTGTTTTTGCGATTCCGGGAGCTTCCGGACACGAAAATACGATCCGTTTAAAGTTTCGAAAAGATAAAACAAAGATATATAACATAATTTAATCCTAGAATTTAGTGAATGCCCAATTGGTACAGTATTGGTTTTAAGTAGAATAGTGACTATACGATATATGTATTTTGTGTAACCTATGAGCCTATGTAGTATGGATATTAAATAAATATAGAGTATGTAATGCATGATATGTTAGATGAATGAAATGATATATATATGATATATATTCTCTTTACATTAATGTATATATATGGTTGAATGCAAGCATGTAGGAATATAATTAATATAATGCATATAAGCAATGCATAAATGCATGAATGAAAGAATGATATACAATGTATGCATGAAAGTATATAATGAATGCTAGATATGAATGCAAAATATATATGTAATGATAGATATGAATGCATAATGTATAAATATTGTAATGCAATATATAATGATAACATGTATGGTAATGTAGAGTATATGATGCAAGCATGAATGAATGGAAGAAATACATGTATATAGGTAATATAGAGTGTAATATATGAAAGGAATGAATGATAATATATAACATGATATATAAGATAAAGCAAGGTATGAAACATATGATGTGTGCATGTTTGTATGTCTCTATGTTAATGTATGAAATAATATGAATATACAATGTATGCATATGCATAAAACATGTAGGTAATGCATAGATGCATGAATGAAATGAATGTTTGCAATATGTTAATATAAATACAACTATATAATATGCATGAATGTAAGTATAATATAATACAAGTATACATGTATGTATCATATAATGTAATATACATGATATGTATGTATGCATGTATACAATGTAAGTATGTATGTATGTATGCATTTCTATAAACTGAGTTAACCTATAACCTTTTACACACATGCATTCATACACCCTTTGACATCATGTATCACATATCACATACACCTACCTATCACTAAATTTTAGAACATTAACACATATCCTTTCACACACATGCCAAACATACACATACTCACTTACTCATTTACCTCTCTTTCTCTCTCTCTCTATATATATATATATGTATGTGCCTATATATATAGCTTTCCTATATATATCTATGTATATGAATATGTGAATGTGAATAATATATATACATTATATGACTAAGTTTGTGTGCCTTGTTAGCTTATGGTTTAGTTTTGTGCTTGGTTTAGCAAGTGACTTAGGCTATGAGTTAGTAGCTATTTTGGAGACTTGATTTCCATATACTTAGTTTGTTTAGACCTAGAATAACTTGTTTGACCTAATTTAGACTTGTTAGACCTAGTTTGACCATAGTTGACCTAGGTTTGACTTTCAGGGTTGACCAAGTTGACCAAGAGTTGACTTTGGTCTAGATTGACCTAGAATCATGTAGAATGCATAATAGAACTTCGTATTGCCGTTTTGGACTTGTTGTGACTTGTGCTGTTCTGATTAGGAGCCAGACACCTCTCCTCGGACAGTATATTTACTTTGGACATTCAGACACCAGGCGAGTACATTCTCTGATCATTTCATATCCTGCTTAGAATTATATTCCTGCTTTAGATTACTATACTTGATGCTGTCACGACATTATCACGGATTAGTACTATATGGATCTCTTCATGCGATGTTATCCTCCTCGGGAGCATCGGGTACATTGTGTCATGTGCGTTTTACTTTCATCATGTACTCCTGTGCTTTCACCATACATGTACACTCTTGTGAATCTTGTACTCTCATGTTCACAGAGCCCTCATGTATACTATCATGTGCACCCTTTCATGGGCCTCCATGTGATATCATATACAATAACATAACCTGCTTAGATCCTTGTGTATTGATTGGGGAAAATATGGGAGTGCTAGTAGTCATGTAAACAATTCCATAGTAGTGTAGATCATGTGCAACTCTTTAGTGTAGATCATGTACAAATCTGTCCTGTTCACATGTGCTATCCTGTACTCTACATCACTAGCCAATGTTAGTTCTCTATTTATAGTAGATATTTCTATTACAGTTCTCTCTCTGTTTACATCATGTACTTCCTTTCAGTTTCCTGTATCTTACTCTACTGCATGTTTATATTTTCTAACCTGCCATGATCTGTTGAGATGTATTGTGCTCGCTCCTGTCCTGACTGGACCTGTTGATAAATTTTACAGATAGCCTGGAGGTTGCCTGCTATCCTAGAGGAGACACAGTAGAGGTTGTATAGATAGCTAGGATTTTGCTTATAGCTTCTTTTCAGTTGTCTTGAGTTGTATTTATGGATTACTGTATTTGAGCTTTGAGATGTATTTCTGGGTTTTTGTATCTTAGACACTTAGACTTCTATCTGCTGTATCTCTTTTGGATTTCATGTTTTATCTATCTTATATCATGTTCTTTCTTAGTTGTGATTGAGTTTACATTCTGCTATGTCACCCCCATTCGGGGAGTATAAACTGCTTAGCATTATATTGTTAGATGTTGTGACCTAGGACAGCGTTCTACCGACAACACTGCAGCGTAGGCTGGGCGTTGTTACGTTCTCGTGCCCTAACTCTAGGGTACGGGTCGTGACAGGTGGCACTCTCCTCCAACGATCTGTGCAACGTGATTACTCACAAGCGCCGATCAGGAGAGTTGACTGACAAGCATGATGCGCCCCTCACGGGGCATACTTGTGCTGTGGTCACCATCAACTGTTGTTGCAAAATGGCAGTCCCACCAATGCAGTCGGTGTTCCAGCGGCTGCAATCATCTACACCCCTCCGAAGTCGCCTCGGGAAGAAGGTGTCAACAGAAGAAGAACCAATGGTTGCTTCATGCAACGTGATCTCCAACTCCTCGTCAGTCCGAAAGGCGACTGGCAGCTCCTCTTCCTTGTCTAAAAGCCAGCCG
Organism: Iris pallida; assembly: GCA_029216955.1. Taxonomy (NCBI): domain Eukaryota; kingdom Viridiplantae; phylum Streptophyta; class Magnoliopsida; order Asparagales; family Iridaceae; genus Iris; species Iris pallida. The sequence goes on from JANAVB010007198.1 coordinate 4,759,038, forward strand.
AGGAAAACCAAGACAGCTGTCTCGTCCTCCGCAGTGTTCGAAGGCACTCGAGGGAGGAAGAAGATCTTGGAGGAAGCTGGGGGTAGTCAGACCCTTGCCGAGCCTCCTTTCGAGGACGAGTGTGTCCAAAGCACACCTGGAGCAGATCCTCGAGGCGAAGTCAGCCTCCCAGAAGCCCCTGAAGACGAGGATATCCCCCAGAACATAGCTGGGGGTAGTCTAGCATCTGCGGACCCGAGTTTCGGAGACGAAGAGGCCCTTCAAGACGGAGTTGAGGGTAATCAGGCCCGTGCAGATGCGCCCGTGGTGAATATTCTCCCGAACATAGCTGGGGGTAGCCAAGACGAAGCTCCAGGAGAGGCAACTCTCCTACAAGAGAGTGAGGTCGAGAGTGAGGCCTCAACCCATTCATCCACTCCCGGCCGCGTCATGACAGTAAATGTGACTGGGGCTGATGTCGAGTCTGATGCGCCGCCAACAGACCTCGTCCAGCGCATAGATACCCTGGAGGGAGGACTCAAAACCCTCTCTGCCTCCATGTAAATACTGACTCAAGCAGTATTTGAGATACGGTCAGCCTTGACCAGGACACCTTCTACCGGTCCCGATCCAGGGGCCAATGGAGAGTCGAGTGTACCCCTTCAACGGGTATCCTCGGACGCATATCGCCGAGAAGCGCTTCGGACGTCGGAGCCCTCAAATGCTCAACATCAGGTGGTACCACCTTCTCCGACTCCCAGTTCCACGGAAGACGAGGTCGAGATGATCAGGGACCTGCGCGAGCGCTTTGAGTCCAAGACGAGACAAGAGGAGCGCCAGAAAATGGGCATCCCCCAGCCTTATCCACTCGAGTGGAACAAGGTGGTTTATCCTCCAAAGTATAAACCATAAACACTGACGCCATATGACGGGAAGGACTCTCCGCGTCGCTACCTGACGTATTTCCAGTCTCAGACGGGACATCTTCCGAAGGAGGATGCGCTACTTACCAGCATATTTGTTGGGGCACTGAAAGGAGTGGCGTACGACTGGTACTGCAGCCTTCCCGACAATTCAATATCTTCCTTCGACGACCTGACATGCCTCTTTCTCGACCGTTTCTACGACGACGGGAAGGACATGACAATGGCATCCCTTATAGAGATACGCCAGAAGGAGAAGGAAACATTTCGAGTGTTCATCGAACACTTCCGACAGGCCTGCTTCAGACTGCCCCCGGGCATGCCAGAACATGCGTTTCTCTCCTCCTGCAGCATGAACATGCTGCCTGCAGTCAAGCTCCGGCTCAACTCTAATCCTCCTCCCGACTGGAGCTCCTTGATCATTGAAGCAGAAGTCGCGGAGAAGAAGGCAGCCAACGCTCGTCTTCTGGGAGTCAGTTTTCCTGCCTTCGAGGACAAGGGAAAACGACCTGCAACCAACAACCCCGGACGAGAAACAAAGGGGAAGCAGGCATTGACTGTCAATGCCTCAAAAGGTGCATCAGCACCTACTCAGAAGCCTCCACTTGCACCAAGGCCGAAGGAGGTTTATTCGTTCAACGACGAAGACACCCTGCAGCTCTTTGAGATACTGAAGCAGGGTGACAAGATCAAGCTTCCGGACCCGAAGCGTCCCGATGAGGTTGGGAAAGTAGACAACCCGAGGTACTGTCACTACCATCGATTTGTCGGACACCCAACCAAGGACTGCTATGTCCTCAAGAATTACATCCAGCGCATGATCAATGCAGATGTAATCTCCGTCGACTACGAAGAGAAGACGGTGTCAGCCAACGTGGTGTCACTCCAGTTTGGCACCCTGCCGTCGACTACAACACAGGATGGCGTCGTCTCCATCCCTAAGGCGACAATGGAGGTGGTTAACTTACCACCAACCCGTGACAACGTGAGTGGACTCATCCCACTCACCACATCTCGGGGAGAGATCCTGTAGGTTCACCCCAATCTCGTCTTCGAGGTGACTCAACCGGAGGTACTCCCTACCTCCAAGTCCAAAGGCAGGAAGATCAAGTCTTGCCGTACAGTCTCTTCTTCAGCGGAAGAGGCACTTCCTGTGCAGACGCGTTCACAACAGAACGTCCAACCCGACGAAGCTGCCGTCGAGGTGGTGCCTCCTGGCACCGTCCCTGCTATCCAGGACGAGGGCCCGTCCAAGCCCTCAGCAGCCAATAAGCAGAAGCAGATAGAGGCCCGCTTCGATAGGCCTCTACGAAAAGAGAATGCTTTGGGGCTAGCCAAGCCCCACAACTTCGACATACTGGCACAACTGGCCAGTACTCCTGCCCGCCTATCTCTGTTCGAGCTCCTCCGTCTTTCCAAAGACTTCCGAGAAGCTCTCTGCGAAGCTCTGAAGGATGCTGAATCATTTCTCAGTCAGGTCAAGCAGCCTGAAGATCTCCCGACTGTGTGCAAGCACTGTCACTGTGCGGAGGAGGTTATCCCGAATATAACCTTCACCCAACAGGACATGCTGCTCAAGCACAATCGATACAACAGACCGCTGTACTATACAGGGTACATCGGTTCAGTCAAGGTGAAGCAATTCAGATCGATCCGGGGTCTTCCCTCGGCATCATCCCGAAGACGCTGCTCTCAATACTGGGGATCCCAATGTACCGACTGGCACCCTCCAACACGACAATCAGTGGTTTCAACGCCAGCAAAAGCGAACCACTGGGCAAAATACGACTGAAGTGCCATATCGGTAACCTCAGAACCGAGGTCACTTGTTATGTCGTGAACGCTGAAGTCAACTACAACATTCTGTTGGGTTGCCCATGGCTGCACGAGTACATGGTGGTACCATCCACACTCCACCAATGTATGAAGTACGTGTCTACCAACAACGTCATCCGTACGGAGTTCGCAGACATCGACCCTTTCAAAGGGATTGAAGCCTACTTCATCGATGCCGACTTATACAAGTCACCTGACGAGGAGGAGGCCAATGATGCTGACGACGAAGCAGAAACGGCAGCAGAGCCGGACATGGAGCCTGAGGTCACCCCCGATGCTCCTTTGAAGATCCGACTCAAAGGCAAACCGCCTCAGAAGTTGCCTCCCATGAGCATTAAGCTACCCGGGAAAGCGCCAGCTGCTCCTGAAGCTCCCATAAAGATACGGCTCAAGGGAAAGCCGCCTCAAACATCGGCTCCCCTTGTGGCAAAACTACAGGGGAAGGCGTCAATCACCGGAAGCACAGTGGAGGCACCTCTAAAGGTGCGTCTTAAGGGCAAGCTGCCGCCATCCCAGCCGCCAAAGAAGGCCCATGTAGTCCTCTCAGACTCCCAGATCAGCGCTGTGGTGGACCCTTCCGATCCTACTCCAGTGCTTACAGATGAAGAGCTGGGGGAATATATCTCGGCCGATGTAGATGCCCCATCTCTCGACAATGTAATCCCACGGGATAAAATCTCATATTTTATCAATAACAGAGTGTCTTTTAATATTCTAGTCTTCCACATTGGAATGCCATGTATACATTAGATAACGCTCTACGGTCGTTGCAAACACAAATAACGACCGTCCATCATGTAAATCGAGTAGTCCCGTCCCAAGGGGTCTGTTACATAGTCCCACCACAGAGTCGAGACGAAGAATCCATCATCTTCGACAAGGTCGAGCGTCATCCAGACCTCCCACCACTCGAGCCAGAACCAGATGCCGGCAGAATGCAACTCTATCGGTACACGGACAAGGCAAAGTACCTCATCCAAAGATGGGTTACGACCTAAAAAGCGACAAAGGCCTGAACTACGGCAAAGGTCGACGTCTCCCTCTCCGGCTTCCAGCACCTAAAGGAAAGCCGCAGGACTACTACAATCGAACTCGATGGGGGGTAGGCTATGTCATGCCACCGTCAACTCCAGAGAGTTCAGACGCAGAAGAAGTTGAACATTCTCACTCGTCTGAAGCATCAACGTGGGATTCCGATACCAGTATCGGATCTGTCTTCAAGAGAGTGCTGTCAGCCAACATGACATCTGCACAATCTCGAGAAGAAAAAGGAGAAGACCAAGCGCCGGAATTCTTCGAAGAAGAACCCTGGGCTCAACGCCTGGGACAACAATGGGAGTCTCGCTTCGAACTACGCGAACCTCCCACCGAAGACGAAGTTGAGCAGATCGATCTTGGGGATGGATCTTCTTCCAAACCCATCTTCATCAGCAAAAGCCTAAAAGGACAAGACCGAGAATCTTTAATCCAGCTGGCTAAAGAGTATATCGACGTCTTTGCCTGGAGCTACGAAGATATGTCGGGACTTGATCCCCAGATTGCGATGCATAGGTTGAACATCTTGCCTGATGCCAAGCCTATCAAACAACAACAGCGACACTTCCGTCCGGACATCATGAATGCCATCGATCAGGAGGTAGACAAACTCTTGACCAGCGGCTTCATCCGTGAAGAGCAACACCCAGATTGGGTAGCCAACGTCGTCCCCGTCACCAAGAAGAATGGAAAGATACGAGTCTGTGTCGACTTCAGAGACCTCAACTCTGCTTGCCCGAAGGACGAATTCCTACTTACAATCACCGACGTGATGATCAACAACACATGTGGCTTCGAGCACATGTCTTTTATGGACGGGTATTCGGGCTACAACCAGATCAAGATGTTCCCAAACGACGCAAAACATACGTCATTCAGGACTCCAAAGGGTGTTTTCTGCTACACAGTGATGCCCTTCGGCTTGAAGAACGCTGGTACGACATATCAAAGAGCTATGAGCACCATTTTTCGTCAACACCTTCGCAAGACAGTCGAATGCTATGTTGACGACATCACAGTCAAGAGCCGTCTCAAAGGAGATCACCTGCAAGACCTCAAGACAGTCTTCGATCTCATGCGGGCGCATCAACTCAAGATGAACCCCGCTAAATCCTTCTTAGGGGTTTCTAGCGGAAAGTTCTTGGCCTTCATTATCACGGCGAAAGGCATTCATGTCGATACCGAGAAGACCAAATCCATTCTTGATATGGACCCTCCGAAGAATCTTCGAGAACTTCGAGGCCTACAGGGACGTCTGGCATACATCCGGAGGTTCATAGCAAACCTTTACGGCAAATGTCAACCCTTCACCCAGCTCATAAAGAAGGGAGTCTCTTACGTCTGGACAGAGGAATACCAAAAGGCTTTCGACGACATCAAAGCCTACCTGACGAGCCCTCCAGTCCTGGTGGCACCCGTCGCCGGCAAACTATTCCTACTCTACGTCTGTGCCATGGATCATTTCCTCGGCACCCTGCTAGCTCAGAACAGCGACACAGGCTATGAGCAAGCAATCTACTACCTCAGTCGAACTCTGATCGGGGCCGAACACCGGTACAACCCCGTTGAAAAGGAGTGCTTGGCTCTGGTATTTGCCATCCAAAAGACTCGTCATTATGTCTCGGGCCAGACAATTCATGTCATTTCCCGAGTCAATCCGTTCAGGGTCCTCATGACGAAGCCAGGATCACTGAACTCCCGGCTAGCCATATGGGCGATCTTACTAACGCCATACAACATGGTGTTCGTTCCACAGAAAGCTGTTAAGGGTCAAGCTCTGGCCGACTTCTTAGCTGCACACCCCATCCCAGAGTCCTCAAGACTCTATGAAGACATCCCGGATGAGGTCCAAGAATTAAATGTCACCGAAGAAGGCTCCGTCTGGCGGATATTTTTCGATAGCGCTTCAAGAACAGGCCCCAAAGGCCAAATCATCGCAGGAGTGGGGGTGGTATTAGTCTCCTCCGATCAACTGGTCATCCAGCGTGCTTACTCCCTTTCGAAGCCGTGCTCCAACAATATTGCTGAGTACAATGCGCTCATTATGGGACTCCAGCTGGCACAACAGCTGGGGGTAAATCATCTGGAAGCCTACGATGACTCAAAACTTGTCGTAAACCAGATCAGAGGGCAATACGAGGTTCGTCATGAAGACCTGATCCCTTACCATGAAGTTACATTGAACATCGTTTCAACCTTCATCGGGTTCTTCATCGAACACGTACCCTGCCTACAAAATCTGGAGGTTGATGCTCTGGCTGGCCTCGCAGCCTCCTTGGCGGCACCCCTCGGGACTCAACACTATGTCACGGTAGTGGGTCGAGACTTGGTCTGCCCTAAAAACAACCTGCGCTCACAAGTGGCCCATGCCATGTCAACGGGTGCTGGTGTTAACGTCCGAGATTGGAGATTCCTGTTCATCGACTTTGCTGTCTACGAAATTCTTCCGGAGGACCCGTAAGAAGCCGTCTCAGTCAGGAGACGTTCTCTTCGATTCTACTACGATACAGCCACTAAAATGCTGTACCGACGCTCCTACGATGGACTTCTCCTTCGATGTTTGTCTAACGAAGAAGCAGCCGAAGCACTTCGAGAAGCTCATGATGGAACCTGCAGGGCCCATCAACCTGGCCCTAAGTTGCAGGATCGACTGCGACGCATAGGCTACTACTGGCCAACCATGGCCGCTGACGCTGTCGAATATGCTAAGAGGTGCCATGCGTGCTAGCTTCACGCAGACTTCATTCATACACCGTCCGAACCACTACATCCTACAGTCGCCTCCTAGCCCTTCGAAGCTTGGGGAATGGACATTGTGGGACCGATCACCCATCCTTCATCGAGAGGACACCGCTTCATCCTAGCAATCATCGACTACTTCTCCAAATGGGCAGAAGCAGTTCCGCTGGCAGAAGTGAAAAGCTCCAGGGTGATCAGCTTCATCAAGCACCACGTCATCTACCGTTTTGGAGTACCTCGAAGGATCATCCACGATAATGGTCCTCAGTTCATCAGCCATGTTTTCAGCCAATTCTGTGACAAGAATCGCATTCAAAATGTGGCATCGACCGCCTACAATCCTGCAGCAAACAGATTAGCAGAGGCGTTTAACAAGACTATTGTCAGGCTACTCAAAAAGGTCGTGTTATCCAACAAACGCGACTCGGACGAAAAGCTCGGCGAATGCCTTTGGGCCTACCGCACAACGGTACGGACCCCGACAGGCAACACACCATTCTCCTTGGTCTACGGGAGCGAAGTGGTACTGTCTCTCGAGATTCAGATACCCTCACTCCGCGTAGCAATCACAAACCAACTCACAGAAGAGGACAATCAACGTCGTCGTCTGCGGGAACTGGAGGCACTTGATGAAAAGCGGCTCCTAGCTCAACAGCGCATCGAACTCTACCAAGCCCGATATCACAGGCTTTCAACAAGAAGGTCAAGCAGAGGACTTTTCAAGTAGGCGACCTGGTTCTGGCAGTCAGGAGGCCGATGGTGTTGACTCACAAAACACCAGAAAAGTTCGAGCCCAAATGGGAAGGACCTTTCATCATCGAGACGGTATACTCAAACGGTGCTTACCGTCTCGCCAAACCCAATGGGGACTTGTTCATGATGCCCATCAATGGCAAGTTCCTAAAAAAGTACTACTTTTGACATCTTTTAGACATGTGCTTCCACCAGGGGATCTGTGGACCCAATCATCAGGGCTCACAGACAATTCCCTTCCATAAAATCATACGCTTCTGGAACCCAGTTGTTCCGTAGCATCCTCCAGTAGAAGGAAAACCACGTCCACATCACCTCTGAGTTGTCCTCTTACACCCTACAAAGCGGAATCTTACATCCCATAAGACTACGCTACCTACCATGTTTACCACGTCCACATTACCTCTGAGTAAACATCCCGTACAGACAATCCCTGCGTTGCCGTACATTGATCGCAGAACTTTCACGTCCACATTACCTCTGAGTAGTTCTGTGTATCCCCCAGAGTCATTCCTACCACGTCCATAACACCTCTGAGTAGGAAGATTCTATCATTTGAACCCATATTTGCCACGTCCACATTACCTCTGAGCAAATATATTGAGTCTTTCAAACTTATTATCTGTACCTAAAACTAAGGTACGCAAAAGATAATAGGTCCACACAAATCATCAAAGTTCATGACAAGCAAAAATGAACACATCACAGAAAATGGTGTACTTCTTTATTTCTAGTAAAGGAGAGTAAAGGATTATACTATCCCCAGCAAGAGTTGCAAAAATACAAAAAAGCAGAGACTACAAGCCCTAATCTCCAGGGTTGGCGGAAAGCTCTGCAATTTAGCGTTTCAAGTCTGCCGCCCGAGTCTCCACAGTCGCCAAGACTCGACGTTCAGCTTCTTGACGCATCGCTTCAACAGCCTCAGCAGAAGTTTCATTTTCGTGCTTCTCATCAAGCTGCTATCTCTGCTGAGCCAGGGTAAGAGCTCGGAGAGTGAAAGCTGCTTCCTCCTTCTTGAATGCAACGTGTTCAGCCTGGACACGTTCGACGTCCAATAGGAGTCGGGCCCGCTGGTCCTCAAGGCGGCGCATCTGCGCGTCAATCTCCGCGATATTAGCGTCCAATGTAGCTCGCATCTCCACTGTCTCCTGCATAGACTGAGATAATCGCTCCACTGCAGCTTCAGTCTCAGCCACTTCGCGTTCCCAGATACTCACTGTGGCCTGGTAGGAAGACTCAGTCTCGACGAGCAGCTTCACCTTCTCCGCATCTATCAGGACGGAGAGGTCATTTCGCTGGATGCGCTCCAATTCGGAAAGCCGCTGGTCCAACTCAGCCACCGTGGCTTCCAGAATGATGGCCATATGATCGTGGCCCTGATGAATACGGATCAAGTTGATATGAGGCAGTGCCAGAGTCCTTGCTGTCGCAAAGCTCCCTTTGGCATCCATCTCTATCGACACCCTCCTCTGCAGCATTTTATACACTGTCTCAACGATGAATTTCACATATTCATCTGCGTTCGCCAGTACCTGCGGCGTCGTAGCAGGGATTAGAGGAGCTACTCCAGTCGACGGACCGGAAGAAGACCCACCGACCTCAACCTGTGAGGCTGGAACCTCGGTATCAGTAGGCTCTTCATCAATAGGGGCCTGACTACTAGCCCGAGGAGCCAAGGGAACAGAAGAGGCCGGGACAGGCGTCAAGATCGTACCCCAAGTGGAAGGAGCAACAGAGGGTTCTATCACACCCTTACCCTTTCCAAACTCGGAAGTACCACCGACGTCAGTGGCCACCTCTCCAATACCCAACGTGCTATCAGCAGCCAATACTTCCCCTGGCAGAACGGGGAGATCAACCCTTGTCTCCTGACTCGTCCCTGAAGTCAGGACCGCCAGACGCGTCTCTTCATCAAATCCCTCTATAGGGACAGGATCTGTCGCTACCTCCTGATTGGTAGCCACCTCAGCTTCCGCCGTTGAGTCTGGGGTAGGGCTCAGTAATAATGCAGCCGACCTCCCCTCATCATAACAAGGAGGAGAATCAACCCTCTCCTCTGTTCCAACCATCTCTGTTGCCCCCGCAACAGGCTCTTGCAACTCTTGAGCAGCGTTATCCGAAGACGACGAACTCCACTCCACATCATCATCACGAAGCCCCGTGTCCGCTGGACCCTCAACGTCCAAGGCCCTCACGGCAGCTGGCACCATCCCAGAAGTTGCTGCAACCTCTGCATCTCTTTCAACAAAGTCTGGAGATAGTAAAACCTCTGAAGGAACATCTCCAGGACTCTCCTCTATTGAAGACATTACCATCGGAGGGATGCGCTCATCAGAAGAGCTTGTTACCTCCTTCGATTTACTGACACCCGGTTTTAAAACACGGGTTTTCTTCTTCGACGATCCCTACAAGAAGAAAAGCACAAGTCACCAAAATGACAAGATGAGCCAAAATTACGGAGGACTCCTTACCTCAGCAGGAGCTGATTCCACTGGTGGTACAGGTGGCACTCTCGTTGCCTTTGGAGTCGTCATCTTTCTCGACCTTTTTGGTACAGACGAGCCGGCTTCCACGTCAGCCCGCCTCTTCCCAACAAGGGGATCTTCCACTGATACTGCAGCAGCAACCCAATATCCTACCGATTCTGGTGGACGATATGACCGAGCCACCACCAACATGTTTGCCGTGGCCTCCAGCTGAGTTCCAAAGATGAAACTAGTCTCTCTATCATAACCTGGAGACGCAGTATTCATTATGCAATACAGCTTAGCTGCCGAATACAGGATCTGTGGCCGAGGGTTGCGAACGGGTGCCGTAAACTGAACACCAGTACACCCGAAATTGTAATATTGCCAGCCCTGGGCTCCATCCAGCAAACTACCGATGAACCCCAGACTGTTACTAGGATTCCGTAGCATCAGCTGGGTATAGCCAAACTGGCGAGCGAACCGGCTGGACAGATATGGCTCCAGATAACACCTATTCTGATTCCGATAGACCAAGTGAGAAGGCCAAATACTTTACAACCAACAAAAACCCCACTTTGGCAGAGTAATCGCATCTTCACCAGAGTCGACTAAATCTTGGTCAGCCTCGAAATCTTTGAAGATGGGGCCGACCTTGACAATCTCCCACCCCTGAAGGTAGGATAAAACTCTCCTGCAAACGGGGACGCCAGTGTGTAGCCACTTCCTCTTGTAGAAGCGGCGGATAAAGGCATCTCCTTCAACATGATCCTCCTCCGGACCTGAACTCATCACGTTCGGATGATGCAGAATCATCCATCCCATAAGATAATGGAATGGCAGTTCAGCCCAGGGAAAGTTGTCGTTTTCACCTCTCCCCTGGATTACGTCATCAGCAAAAGTCCTCAAACCCCGCAACAGGTTACACACCATCGCGGGAATGAGTGCTAAGGGATATCCAAAAGCCAACTTTACGACAGGCAAAATAAGGTTCCGGTGTACCCTCTCCACTGCACCAGATCCGCCCGCAAACACACAATCTCGGAGCCATATCATCAAGTATGCCGTCAGCACCGCCTTAGACGACATCCGGTGCGCACAGTGCCAGAAGCAGCTATACGCATTCTCACCACTTTCATTGGAACGAGGAGTCCTCTCGTCCAGCCGGCTTATCTCAGAAGTCACTTCCGCAGGTTTCAGCCCTTGCGGAGTCGTAAATCGGATCCTCGAGGGGTCCGCCAAATCCTGCTTGAAAACATAATCCCTCCAAGCAGTCACATGAGGCTGGGTCTTGCCTTTGTCCTTCCGGTGTATCAAATAATGATGGCTCGCCACTTCTTTTAAAACGGCCATCATCTCCGAGTCCTTATTCTCCAGAACCTGGATCTCTTCATTCGATGGGAAATATTCTTCGTACGGTTCTGAGCCCCAGGGAAGCTTGGACACTTCGTACATCTCGTGGAGAGCCAACCCTAACTCCCCCACTGGAGTATAGAAGGTGCCAGTCTGGGTATTGAACAATTCCAAGAGTGCAAGGAACATAGGCTTATTGAGATCCACGCCAGCCTGTGTGGCACGGATAGCGGCCGTCAGCCCAATCTCCTTAAGCTCAGCCTTGAACTTCGAAAGTACCCAAATGGTCAACTCGTCCCACCTCGAGATATGATGACACCAACCTTCGACCCTAAAGCCACCTTTCGGATACGTGACCCTCGATATCAGCATCCGACTTGCGAAGGTTGAGGCACTAAAGGCAAAAGTGTCATTTGGGACTTCACTGTAGAGGCTCCCAGGACGCAAAGTTTGGCAACTGAATAAGGGACCGGTTCGTGAAGCAGCCAGGGTATCTCTCTGATTCGAGGTAGCATCAATCGAAAGAGCACCCCCCAGGGCTCCCCCCTGAGAGGGAGTAAGATCCCAGGGCATCCTTCTCTTCGAAGCTAAACGATAGAAGGCCGTCAGCGGCAACTGGCGGTCAAGTTATCTCATGTACAGTACCATGCCTTTTGCAGAAAAGAACCAGTCTTCTTTGACCTTCAGTATCTTCGCTTCAGTGGACATCAGGCGGTCACCGAACAAAAAGGCAGGTTTTAAGAAGGTCATATCCTGGGATTCAGCAGATTTCAGTTTTTCGCTCTCCATCATACTCTGGAGAAAAATCGGCAACTGGTTCTGGATCTGCAGCACTCTCTCAGGAGGTTGATCCTGTAAGATAGCACCCTTGGCAGGGTTGACAATCGCCTCGTCAAAATCAACTCCCATTTGACAAAGGAAAGCATCCAGAAGGACCTCATTCAGCAAAGGAATCGTCATCGATACTGGCACAACAAAAATCAAAAGTCAGCCAAAAAGACAAGGAGTACCAAAGCAACCTGGCGCATCATCAGGGTGTAAACCCATGCGCCTCAGTAAAAAGCTTTGGCACATCATCAGGGAATAAACCCATGCGCCTCAGTGAAAGGCTTCGGCACATCATCAGGGTCGAAATCCATACGCGTCAACAAGACGCTTGGGCACATCATCAGGGTATGAACCCATGCGCGTCAGCAAGAGGCTTCGGCGTATCATCAGGGTGTAAAACCTATGTGCGTCCGCAGTTAAACCTCGGTGCATGATAAAGGCCTAAACCTATGCACGTCGGCGGGGTAAAACCTCGGCACGGACAGAAGTCCATTTGCGTCGGCAGAAGAGAGTTAGGGTACACCAACTCAGTCGCATGATCCAAGGATCGTCTGAACAAAGGAAGTAGTGGAAGAGACGACACCCACCCGTCACAGCGGGTCGAACGTCGGCCGGAGTCACAATGGTGATAGGAGCATCCTCCTCGGCATACTCTGTCGGCTCTTTTCCCTTGCCAGCACCGCCGCGAGAAGTCTTGGGAGCCATTTCTTTGAGAGAAGAAAAGTTAAGATTTTTGAAGAAGAGCTCTAAAGAAAACAAAAGCAAGGAGAAGAAGAACTCTCTCTCTCTCTCTCTGCATCTCTCACCTATTTATAGGGCTTGGTCGCACGCATGAACCGATGATGTGTGATCTCAGCCGTCGCCTCGGGTTCTGTGAAAAGATAACCACAAATAAAACCAAAAAGATCATCATTAATCTTTTTCGGTTACCGAGGCGTCATCATTTGCACTAACTGAGCGGAGCATGCTCCCCATCACTGATGCGCGGAGTATCTATGCTCCCCGACGGTCATGCGCCTCCACTACCATGCTTCTTATTCAAAGTATTCCAAAACTTATCCAAATGTTTTGAAAACTTTGAAGGGGGTCATGTAGAAGCATGAAATTTCAGAACCAGAAAGTCTATGCGCTAGACTACATGCGCCAGAGCTTGGACAAAGTACTTCACAGCAAAAAGCAACAAATATAGACATTGAAAGAGGACTTTTTATTTTACATATAAAAGTCTATTACATGTCTAAGAAAGACTGTACAAAGAAGAATTTCTACAAAGAAAAGATCCTAAGTCTCCAGCCAGCAGCCAACATGCGCCCTCAAGTAGGCGCAGCAATCAACATGCGCCCTCAGCCAGGCGCATCCCACCATGCGCCCTCAGCAAGGCGCATCCTTTCAGCAGCTCAGTTATGTGCATCCTCAGTTACGTGCATCCCTTCGACAGCTCAGTTATGTGCATCCCTTCAGCAGCCCAGTTATCTGCCGCTCTTTCAGCCAGGCTCACCGTCGTCTAAATGCTTCGACTAATAAAGCATTTATTGAGCAGAACGAGGGTGGCAATCAACCCTCTAGCCAAGGAAGGGAAAAGAACCACAAGCCAACCTGTGGCCAGGGGAGGTTTCGAAAGAGCCTCCAAACACCAAGGAAGATTGTGATCGAAACCGCGGCCAAAGGAGCAGCTTTCAACACAACCAGAGTGGGCGACACCCACTTTGAAGGAAGAAAGAGCCACCAAAGCCGTAGCACTGCCATTCCGATATACGGCTCTTCCTGCACAACGAAGACGAGGCTCGAGCATCCCTATCTTTGGATGCAACAGGCACCTTCTGCCTGCCTCAGAAGCCCTCGACCCCGACTTTTGGATGTAACAATCACCTTCAAGTGCATCAACGAAGACACTGCGTCGCATCTTCACTCTCGGGAGCATCTCGTCAACAGAATGCATCCGAGTAAACGAATTCATATTGGTAGGAGGTGAGAGAACGAGAAGCAAACTCTCTCCATGCCACTATTTTATAGGCCGGGCCAATCAAACCCATGCGCCAAGTGGATGGCTCTCCGAATTCCGTGTAATGAATTTGCATTGAATGGATGAACCGGACGCTTCGAATTCAGCCAAGTCAAAATGGCTATTTAAAGCACTCAAAGAACGTAACAGTCGCACCATCAAAGACGTCTCACGAAGCGGATGCGCCGGCCAGACCGTGCATCATATAGATGCGCCCTTCAACATCAAGCGCATCACCCAGACGCGCCTTTCAGCACCAAGCGCATCACAGGGGATGCGCCCCCATACGTCCCCATACGCCTAGTGAAACGCCAACCGACGCACCCACTCAGCTGTCCATCGAATGTCACAAACATTAAATGTTGAACTGACAGAGTTGGCAGCACGCCTCCCAAAGTCTGAACAGTCGGCAGCTTTTTCAGAAGACGAAGTATCGTCAACGTCAGCATCATCATTACTTCCCTCCGACGGCTACTGCCACGTGGCCACCCAACCATCTTGCATGCGCCTCCGCGGCCATGCGCCCAAATTTGTATACGCCTCAAAAGCTGTGTGCCTCAGACTTTTCACTGATCCCTAAAGACAGAAGGAAAGTCACTGTTAAAACTCTGCATGCGCCTCAAAAGCCATGCGCCCCAAACTTCTCCCTGATCCCAAAAGACAGGAGTAAAGTCACTACTGAAGCTCTGCATGCGCCTCAAAAGCCATGTGCCCAGAATGGTTCGTGACTCCTAAAGGTTATGAGCCAAAGTCTTCTCATGTGCCCAATCCTAGGCGCATCCTACCAGATCATTCCCCACCAAATTCGAGATCTCCGAGCCATGGGTCGATGACACGTGTCCTTTGACTCAACTCATCCAAGATCTCAGTAACAGAAAGATCTTCTTCTCTGCTACGTGCCGGCTCACAACAGCAACATGAAGAAGTCAACCCCTCGATCAGGGTGCATCGTCCATGCGCCTCCATCAGCAATCAACACGTGGCGTCCCCGCGTACAGGCGTATCCTACATGCGTACATAAGCAGCCAGCCTGCAGACTATATAAATAGAAGGATCATTTCCTTCTTCCATACCTACCTACGTACACACACGTACCTACCTACAACGAACACACAGAGACTTCGCACCACCAGAGAGGCAGATATAGACACTCAATGTCTTCCTCCTCTCAGCAAGCTCCAGCACCCAGAGCAATCCAGACCTTCAGAGAACCGATAACCGTCGTCAGATCGTCAACAGAGTCAACGCATTACCACTCACTCCATCAGCACAAGGGACCCAGATTAAATAAAAGTGTACTTCTAGGACTACGTCTAAGTCCTATATTGTAACACTGTTCTGTTTGTATTGAAATTTGCAATCAAAGAATTTTAATAGCAAAAGTCCCAACACATCCATATTGATGCACGACGTCCAATGGCTTAGTCATCTCATACTCGTATTCAACGCGTACCATTCGTATTCTCATAGCCTAACTCCGTAGTTACTTAGTCTTTTCGTACATAAGTGCGCAAAGGCACGCTCAGCACCATAATCAATGTTCTACGCCTAGAGTTCAATGTTCTCGGAGCCGTGCACATGATGCATATCTCAATATTGTCTTTCAATGTTCTACCATCATTGTCCTACCGTGACTCGTACACTTGATGCACGTCGCTTCAATTATTCGATTGTTCAATGTTCTATCTTAGTTTTCAATGCATACTTGGACCTTTCGTCGCCGAGCCACGTTCGCTAACTCGATAACATCTTACACATATCATAACATATTTTATTAGATGTGAAGGAATAGGGAGAGAGAGTCAAGAACCCGCCCACCCTAAGCCGATATGCCTTGCCGCCTCGCCGATTGAAGCGTCTCGCTTCTATAACTCGATCGCATAGCTAACTCCCGGACTTAGCCATTCCTTTGAACTACTCGGTTGATTTGGCCTATCGCGCCCATACCACGATCCGTAATCCAGTATAAAGGAATAGCCTGCACACCAGATCAACCAATATTAGCACTTGCTCAATGGAACTTATCCTTTGCATCGATTTGATTCATAGATTCCAACCGACTCAAGGCTTACCTTTGGCCAACGTAACACTTGAATCGATTCACATCGATACCTCATCGGGTCAACACAACTCTTCGAGTCAACGACTCATCATAATGTACCGTACGGAGCGGGGCATTACATAATATACCACTCAAAATCAGGTTCGTCCTCGAACCGAAACCAACACTTAATCCAAGTGCCTCGCATAGATCGCTTTACGATCTCGTGCTAATATCGTTAGAATCATAAAACTTAGTTTGGATCATACACATATTTTAGGCGTCCCACCAATATATGCATTTCAGCCAAGCTCAGTTGTAGGATATCGGGACAACTAACAAGCTCAACTTAATCCTCAAACATCAATCAGTCCGTACTCGACTTAGTCAAATCTTAGCGCCTACTCTCCAATACTTCTCTTATGCATCATCCCATAACATGCGATCATCTTCCAACATCTTGCACATAACTTAATTCAAACCATAACTTCAATCTCATAAGTTTCTCGTCGGTCATCTAACACTCGCATTGCATCAAGTCATTGCGCATCCGATCGTAACAATTTCTCGCAATACCTATTCGCCCAACCGTTCCCTATCTCTCGCATAACTCAAGTCTTTCATCCAATCATTCATAACATTTAGCCTTAACGACATGGACTAAGTCCACATGTCTCGAATTCCTTTGTCTACAATCCGTACTAAGTCTCGCACACAACTATCCCAACACGATCCACGTTTTCGAACCATATACTGATCGCGTCTGGGGCTACCCCAGCTAGGTAACTTATCCAGATATCGTGTTTAATCTCTTTCGACACAAGAGGTCAACTTGAGTCTCCGATGCTCAAAGACAACAATCTTTCTGACCCAAGGTCTCTTACGATACGTCAATCTCCTATTCTCGACCGAGTACAATCCTTTTACTCAATTTCTGAATCAATTCTGACTAGTTCATTTCGTAACATAGATAGCGCACTCAATGCACATAGCCTAACCGTTACTCAAATCAATCTACGACACAACTCTTAGGGTCGTTCTACTATCCATCGCTCTCGCGTATTGTAGAATTCTTGCAATCGCCTTACCGCATCACTATACTAGGCACGTTCCTCAACACCTACTTGATCGTCGACCAACCATGTCTACTTACGCACTCATTCGATCGATCATAACTTTTCTATTTGTCTCGATCTAGTCGAAGGCTACTCGCTAACTTTCGATACGCGATACTCACTCGCTTAGACTTATCCTCAACATGCACTACCTCATTCTTTATCCTTCTTACGCGACTTCTTTAGGGTCATCCTATGGGACTTCAATATTCACTTGATTTGGCAGTCAAGTCTTCTAGGGTCATCTGCCCCGAAACTACGCTCGATAATTGAAGATCATCAACGAGGGACAGTTACAACGAACCATGCTATATCCTATTGCGGAGCCAAATCATTTCCCGACAATACCTATGGGACTTTACCCAATCCGACGTACATTACCAATTCGTGATTTATCTACCCCCGCGCAACTGATGCGCCGATAACTACTCGAATCACTTATGCACATTGCGTGCCGTTACTACTCGAATCACTCCTGCATAACCGTCGATTATCCTTGCCAGTCGTATGACATCTACTCGTCTCAAGTCCGAGTTTACCTATTCGTGATCATAGCTCAACACATTTCGTACTCATCGAAACCATCCTCGAACAACTTTCGCATCAAACCACAAGTCCATATCAAATTTGCCACGCCTCGCAAGTTCGATCATCCCCGCTGGATGAATCACCATACCAGCGCTCACGCGAAATGATCGTTCTAATTTAACGTGACACATGTGCGAGGCTGGTGTTGCGCTCGCTCAAGACAAGAATGTCAACATAGTGGTGATCCGCGAAGAAATCCAGACACTTTCATTTTCATCCAAGCAATATCCATCGACTATCAAATTCTCAGAAGCATTCCTACCATCGTCATCCAAATCGACATCAACTTAACTTGCATCTTATTCATCCAACAACAATGCTCAACATAATTTTCGTTCATTCGATCAGAGTATCCCCGAGTTATTGTATATCGTCTTTGATACGCCTCAATACCATCGTCGATATGCATAACTTGAACATCTTCCTTTATCATAAGCTTCAATTCGTTGTAATCACTGTTATCATCTGAACTCGAATACGAATCAAGTCTTACACACATCAAGATTCATTCTGTTATAACTCACCACCATAGTCGCGATATAATTTCCAATTCACATATTCATTCTTATATCCCTAACTCGTACTTCCAATCATGCTACCGACTCATCGCATTAACCTAAATATGTTCGTACGATTTCTCCGTACCTACTCAACACGTTCCGAACAAGTCTTCGTACTAACTTACGTACATTCGACCGAGTCGACTATTTCCTCAACGTAACATTCCTTCGTGATACTCAGTCTATCGTTCGGTTTATTCTTAACGAATCCTCGTTCGACGGATCATCCATAAGTATGACTTTGCACATAATCGTTTGACTCAATTTATCGTAGCATACTTGCATCGATTTCTCTCAAGTCAGTCCCACTCGAGTCTCGGCACTACTCCGTCCGTTGAGGACAAACATATCGTAACAATACAATTGTCTCGACGTAACCTATCGCAAGTCACCAACCGGCTTAACATAGCTATCGCTAAGTGGTATTCCATATACCACTCAGAAATTGAGCCTATCGTTATCGATACAATGTCTCACTGCATCGATCACACAATTGGTATTGCATATACCACTCGAAATCGAGTCATTACTCGACATCATATTCTGCATAGGTCCGATATCTATCTTCCAATAAACTATCTTGTATGGCGATCCTTCCGATCCCAGCTCTAGCGTTAGCTCAGGTTTGACACACATTCAATCTAACCGTACCATGGCGATCGTATCGATCATGCCCGCAACATTCGCTTACTCGCAGCTCAATGCGACATACGGCCAACATAAACGTTCGCCTACTCAACTCGACTTAGCGACCAACTCGAACCGTTACTATCGCATCCGCGATCTTCTAATCTCGCTCGTTGTAACTCGTGCAATAACTCATTCTCGATACTCAAGCCCTTTACTCAATCTCGTGCAACATATCGCTATCCATCCGCATAGCCATACAATACGCATCATACCATATCGACTCGTTGCGCCGATGCAACGAACGATTCACGACTTGCTGCACTCCGTGCAACCAACGACACATAACTATTCTCATAGCAATATAACATGCATTGCCTCATATATCGACCCGTTGCACTTCGTGCAACCACAACCAACAACACATATCTTCTCGCACGTCGTGCGACCAACAACACATAGCTCCTCACACTTCGTGCGACCAACAACACATAGCTCCTCGCACTTCGTACGACCGACGACCCATATCGTTGCACTTCATGCAACCAACATCACCATATTTATTGCACTTCGTGCGACCAACATTTCGTAACCCATTGCACTTCGTGCAACCAACATTCCATAACCCGTTGCACTTACCAACATTCCATAACCCGTTGCACTTCGTGCAACCAACATTCTCCGATGGCACCCGGAGATCACGTGATAGTCATGACATACTTGTGGCAGACGTACGCACTTAATATAGACTTATTATATGGAACATCCAATGTAGCATCGAGCAGATCCATGAGCCATGCGGTTGCAGAAACAACTTAGAGTCAACTGAATTCGATAGCGAAGTAATTGAGGGTCAAAGAGATTTACGTACGGTCCAAAGGATGGAACCTCTCTGATACCAACTTGTCATGCCCCGACCCGGGAAATCGCTTGTCCTCGCTAAATTTCACCCGAATCATCGTCCTCGCTGGGGCGTGATGTCGCACGAGCCTGGAGTTGCGCTCGTGCAAGGCAAGATAACAGGTTCGCATAGAACTATCTCAAATCGATAACATAATCAGCGGAAGAAAACAAAGTTAAACATAAGAATCCCTTTTATTCATAATGAAATGAAGATTACAAAGGTTCTGAATAGCCCAATACATATGCCAATTGGCTACAACGCTCATGATCTCTCTAGCTCACAAAGGATTATATTGTTCCATACATTATGCCTCTATATAGCCACCAAGTAGTCTTTGGTCGAACATCTCCATGTCTCAAGTCCGAACGCCTATGCGGAAGCTCCTCTTGAACGCCAAGGACTCCATGCCTCGGCACGTCCAAGCCAAGCTCCGCCCCGAACCGATCATAACCTGAGCCTGCACATAAACTAGTGGGGGATTAGTGCTTTCGTCCTCGCTTCGTACTGATCAAGACCCGCTCGCACCCAAACCAAACTCTAACTCATTTAGTGAAACATGCATCTTAATTTGTGATCTTTCTATTTAGCCTTAGGATCGGTTTCATGGCAATCTTCATATATAACAACTTATCTTAAATGTGTCCCATATCTCGTGTTCCTGCAGCAGATACAGTTAGTCATAAAAGGAACATAAACATAGTGATCGTGCACGTCTCAGTCCTATATTCCCTAGCCTACAATGGTTAGCACTTAACATAAGCTATCGTACATTTCACGCAACTAGCCGACCATAAACTTAAACATGCATAAGGGTCGCAGGCCCTGCGCCTGCACCCGACTCTCATCTCAGCCCACCGGCCCTATCTATATGAAGGTCACTGTGTTTCGTACCGTAATGGACTTGGCATCTCTTATGTGTAAGCCTACAATCGCTTCGATACGGGTTGCTAGCCCAGTATCCGAAGGATCCCAAACTTACGGATATCATAGCTTATCACAGTACTGGACGGTCGTAATCCGTCCGAATGTTGTGCACCATAAATACCACACATAATTCTCTCCTAGGCCGAACGGTCCCGGTGCCCCGGCGTAACCGTTCGAGGGAAGCCGTACCCGTGCACGGGCCATCCGAGTCTATTGACCATGCAATACATGCCATAGCATACAAGTCACACATTTTAATCTATCTCGTATTCCATAAACATACTCTCGTTCCATAAATGGTTTCCCGTGCCATAAACGGTTTCCCGTGCCATAAACATAATCCACCATTCATATGGGGAGTTCCGTCGGCGTTATGCCCCTGTAGAAGCATGGAATATCAGAACCAGAAAGTCTATGCGCCAGACTACATGCGCCAGAGCTTGGACAAAGTACTTCACAGCAAAAAGCAACAAATATAGACATTAAAAGAAGACTTTTTATTTTACATATAAAAGTCTATTACATGTCTAAGAAAGACTGTACAAAGGAGAATTTCTATAAAGAAAAGATCCTAAGTCTACAGCCAGCAGCCAACATGCGCCCTCAAGTAGGCGCAGCAATCAACATGCGCCCTCAGCCAGGCGCATCCCACCATGCGCCCTCAGCAAGGCGCATCCTTTCAGCAGCTCAGTTATGTGCATCCTCAGTTATGTGCATCCCTTCGGCAGCTCAGTTATGTGTATCCCTTCAGCAGCCCAGTTATGTGCCGCTCTTCCAGCCAGGCTCACCGCCGTCTAAATGCTTCGACTAATGAAGCATTTATTGAGCAGAACGAGGGTGGCAATCAACCCTTTAGCCAAGGAAGGGAAAAGAACCACAAGCCAACCTGTGGCCAGGGGAGGTTTCGAAAGAGCCTCCAAACACCAAGGAAGACCGTGATCGAAACCGCAGCCAAAGGAGCAGCTTTCAACACAACCAGAGTGGGCGACACCCACTTTGAAGGAAGAAAGAGCCACCAAAGCCGCAGCACCGCCATTCCGATCTACGGCTCTTCCTGCACAACGAAGACGAGGCTCGAGCATCCCTATCTTTGGATGCAACAGGCACCTTCTGCCTGCCTCAGAAGCCCTCAACCCCAACTTTTGGATGTAACAGTCACCTTCAAGTACATCAACGAAGACACTGCGTCGCATCTTCACTCTCGGGAGCATCTCGTCAACAGAATGCATCCGAGTAAACGAATTCATATTGGTAGGAGGTGAGAGAACGAGAAGCAAACTCTCTCCATGCCACTATTTTATAGGCCGGGCCAATCAAACCCATGCGCCAAGTGGATGGCTCTCCGAATTCCGTGCAATAAATTTGCATTAAATGGATGAACCGGACGCTTCGAATTCAGCCAAGTCAAAACGGCTATTTAAAGCACTCGAAGAACGTAACAGTCGCACCATCAAAGACGTCTCACAAAGCGGATGCGCCGGCCAGACTGTGCATCATATAGACGTGCCCTTCAACATCAAATGTATCACACAGACGCGCCTTTCAGCACCAAACGCATCGCAGGGCATGCACCCCCATGCGTCCCCATACGCCTAGTGGAATGCCAACCGACGCGCCCACTCAGCTATCCATCGAATGTCACAAATATTAAATGCTGAACTGACAGAGTTGGCAGCACGCCTCCCAAAGTCTGAACAGTCGGCAGCTTTTTCAGAAGATGAAGCATCGCCAACGTCAGCATCATCATTACTTCCCTCCGACGGCTACTGCCACGTGGCCACCCAACCATCTCGCATGCGCCTCCACGGCCATGCGCCCAAATTTGCATACGCCTCAAAAGCTGTGCGCCTCAGACTTTTCACTGATCCCTAAAGACAGAAGGAAAGTCACTGTTAAAACTCTGCATGCGCCTCAAAAGCCATGCGCCCCAGACTTCTCCCTGATCCCAAAAGACAGGAGTAAAGTCACTACTGAAGCCCTGCATGCGCCTCAAAAGACATGCGCCCAGAATGGTTCGTGACTCCTAAAGGTTATGAGCCAAAGTCTTCTCATGCGCCCAATCCTAGGCGCATCCTACCAGATCGCAATCCAGACAATTGGCTGAATCCACTCGTGATGAAGACGCTACACCAACCTCTGTTCATAAACAAGTCGATATAGTAAACATAGAGAGCCCTGAGAGGCCTCTACATAGAAGAAAAAAACTGGCTCACAGGAGATAGAAGATAACAGTTTCTCCTCCTAGACAAGCTTTGTCTTCGGTAGTAGCGAACGCTGTAGCTGGGTTCACTATGCCATCTCCAACTCCTGTTTATGAGGCTGGACATAAAACTCCTAGTCCAGAACAGAGGGAGGATATTGAGGAGAGAGAAGAGATTGACCGGAGAGATGAGGCCATAGAGCCTAGCGACAATATTGCAGAAACAGAGCATGAACCTTTGCAATCTCCATTGCCAGCAGTAGTGGAAACTCATCTTCCTGCCACACCGGGAGCAAACCGTGAGGAGGAAGATCGTTTAATGATCCAGGCTTTATATAACTGTGACTTCGGTTATCAAGAAGAAGCTGATCATGCCGCTGATGCTGCTAGTAAAGAGGCTCCCGAGGACAGCGAAAACGAGGAGAGCACCTCATCAGAAGCTGCTGATGAGACACAAAATTCGGAAGAGAATGTTGATATCCAGACATCTCCTCGAGCTATTGATGACACTCTGACTACTGAAAAGGAGGCTGAGGTGCCGATATCTCCAGAGAAGATTGCTGACGAAGAAGTGGATTTGAAGGAAACTCCAGTTGCTGCTCTCGAAGGTATTGTAATAAAATTAGCGATCTTCTTTTAATAAATAACTTGATAGCTAACATCTTTATTCTTATCCATACAGAACCCGGATCTTCTTCCGCTCCTCCAATATGTATGGACATAGTACTGGCGAAGATAATTGCCAGTAGCAGCCGCCATTTATCTTGTGGCTCTGAAGCAGGAAGTAGTCAGGCCATAGTGTCTGAGGCTACCTCTGCTCAACTAGAATCTGTACCAACCGATGATAGGCCTGTTGCCGGACCGAACCATGGTAAGATTATTTTCACTTTTGATTCTCTTGGATAATAGCAAATGACAGGCAGAATGACAATATTTAATTTTGCAGAAGAACAACCAGGAGGAGCAACTAGCTCCACTCTAGTTCCCTTATTCAAAGAGCCTACTGTTCGAGAAATTGAACGTCCCACTGCCTCGTCATCAACAGGAGTTGTTGTGACTCCTGGTGCTCTGGCGATTAATCAGCTTGTCATCCAATCATTCACCAAATGCTTCTTCGAGTCCTTGGGGCCTTTGATCAATAGAATGATGGACAAAGAAGACGCTGATTTTTACATGGTTAGAGGTCCGACCTCTTTCTTAGTAAAGGCCATCCGAGAGCAAGGTGACGAGCCCCAGGCCACTTTCCTTGACCACATATTAAATGAGCTGGAAGCTTCAATAAAAAACTATAAAGAGCTCAATAATGGGGAAATAGAACCCTTAGTACAAGCAGAGTTTGAACAGATGGCTCAGGCAGCTGCAGTTGAAAGAGTGAACCTTCAGAATCTCTTGGATGCCTATTCCACTAAATCTGCTGAGTATAATTCCAAGTTGGAATCGGTGATCTCAACTACTGAAAGAAAAGAGAGAAGGATTGTCGAGCTAAGAGTGGAGATTGCTCGTCTCCAAGAGGAACTGGAAAATAAAGTTACAGAGCATCAGACTGCAGTCCAACAAATTGATGCTTTAACTCAGGAAAGAAACGAGTATGTAGCAACTCATGATGCTGAAATCACTCGCCGAATGGTAACCATGCCACGTTTTTAATGAAGAATCTGGGATGGAAGAGGCCAGGAGGAGAGTGATGGCATATCGCGAAGAACGGTTGCAGATTTTGAAACAACAGATTGCTAATCTGATGATGCCTCCGTCTCAGTAGAAAGAACGTCTTGTATCTTCTTGTCTTTCTTTAGAATATGCATGTAATATCTTAAATTTTGATCAATAAAAGATATTTTGTTGTGGCTCTATTATTTCTTGTATATCTTATTCAGATATAAATAATAGCGATAAAAAATATATTCAGAGGTGCAGGACATGATATATTTCTTGATGATTTTGTAGAAAATAATTATATTCATTATATCTGCTCAGAGGTAATGTGGACGTGGCAGAATATAATTTGTTGAATATTATTATTTCAGATAGACAACTTAATCGGGGACGATAAGTTACTGATATGGATAATAAACGAAAATGAATCGTCAAAAAGGTGTGAATGAAATAAATGAACGAAATGAATCGTCGGGATGAACAGATGGACCGTCAAATGAATTGAATGAACGGGCGAACCGTCAGATGATGATATTGAACGGATGAACCGTCAGATGATGATGAACGGATGAACCGTCAAATGATAATAAATGAACGGGCGAACCGTCGAATGAATGTGAATGAACGGGCGAACCGTCAAATGATAATGAATGAACAGGCAAACCGTCAGATGATTATAATGAACGGGCGAACCGTCAAATGATAATGAATGAACCGGCAAACCGTCGGATGAATGTGTATGAACGGGTGAACCGTCAGATGAATGTGTCGCTTCGTTGTCTTGAGAATCTCTGTCTATAAATATAACAGAAATCAGGAAGGAATGATCATTTCCACTTTTGAACATAAAGATGTTGTCCGGAGATGCATCCAAGAATGTCGAAGTCATCCAAAAGATTGAGGCGGGCATTGAAGAACGTCCTGCCGATCCAGTCCAGCCAAAGCAGACGGAAGCAGGTGAAGGTTCGTCCGTACCCAAACCACCGCGGGATATCCTGGATTTCTTGCTTGAACCAAGAAAGACTGAAGAGGAAGAAGCCATGAGGATGGCTGCTTGCAAGTTCCTGTTAGGCTGGAGCAAGGATGTTCTCGACTCTTTTGCTGATTATGTCTTTGATAAGGATGGCAGTGGTCCGTGTCCCAATGTTGAGAAGGACGATAGCGACCTTCCTTGATATCATGTAACATCATTTATGATGAAAATAAAAATCAAATTTTATTTATGAACTGTCTGATCTTATTTACATAAAATCTCTGTTACATTTATACATAATATTTCTTGAGAAATTTGCCATTGATAGGCATCATTGCAACTCGACCGTCTAACTCTGAAAGTTGATAGGATCCATTTGAAAAGACTTTGCTAACAACGTAAGGTCCTTCCCACTTCGCATCGAACTTGCCTTTGCTCGAGTGAGTCATAGTCATGGGACGTCTTACTGTTAGAACAAGTTCTCCTTGCTGAAAGGCTCTGACTTTAACTTTGCGGTTGAAAGTCTTCGATATGCGGGCTTGATATAACTCAATATGCTATTGAGCCAATAGCCGCTTTTCATCGAGCGTTTCTAATTCTTAAAGTCGGAGAAGATCGTTATTCTCTGTAGTGAGTTCATTAGCAATGGCAATCCTTAAAGAAGGAATTTGAAGTTCCAGAGGAAGAACTGCTTCACAACCATACACCAAAGAGAAAGGTGTAAAGCCTGTAGGATTGCGGACCGTAGTTCGATAGGCCCAAAGACATTCACCAAGCTTTTCACTCTAATTTTGTTTGTTAGTAGATACAAACTTTTTGAGGAGCTTGATGATAGTCTTGTTGAAAGCTTCAGCTAAGCCATTAGCTGCAGGATTGTAGGCTGTCGAAGCAACATTGTCAATCCGATGATCATCACAGAATCTTGTAAATTTCTGGCTGATGAATTGTGGTCCGTTGTCATGGATGATTCTTCGAGGTACACCAAATCGATAGATGACATGGTGTTTGACAAAGTTGATGACGCTGCTGGTCTTGACTTCAGCCAAAGGTATAGCTTCAGCCCATTTGGAGAAATAATCAGTTATTGCCAGTATGAACCGATGTCCTCTAGAAGAAGGAGGATTGATAGGACCGATAATGTCCATATCCCAAGCTTCAAAAGTCTATGAAGCAGCCGTCGGATGTAAAAATTCTGAAGGTTGATGAATAAAATCTGCATGAATTTGACAAGCTTGACATTTCTTTGCATAATCGATAGCATCAGATACCATAGAGGGCCAGTAATAACCTATGCGTCGGATTCGATCATGTAGCTTAGGACTGGGTTGATGTGCTCCGCAGACACCGTTGTGAGCTTCACGCAGTACTTGTTTTGCTTCATCACCAGCTAGACAGCGCAAGAGTAGGCCATCATAAGTTCGTCGGTAGAGAGTCTTAGTGATCTGATTGTAATAAAATCGTAGAGACCTTCGACGAATACTCGTAGCTTCTTTAGGATCTTCAGGGAGTATGTCATGAACCGCGAAATTGATGAAGGGAGTTCTCCAATCTTCATTGATAACATTGACTTCAGTAAGATTACTGAACTCAATATTACGATTGTTTTCGACGCAGAATAATTCTCGATTAGAGATGACCACCACCTGTTGTCTTCTGATAGGGATGGCTAAGACTGCTGCAAGATTGGCCAAAGCGTCTACTTCGGTATTGTAAGCTCGGCGTACATATTCGATGAAGAAAGCTTTGAATAATGTAGCCAAGTTGATTGCCGCTTCAAAGTAAGGCACTAGATCTTGATAGTGAACTTCATAGGATCCTCTAACTTGATTAACAACCAACTTGGAATCGCCATAGACTTCAAGATACTCAACATCGAGTTGTTTGGCTAGCTGGAGGCCAATGAGTAGAGCATTATATTCTGCCATGTTGTTGGAGCAAGGCTCATCTAAGGAGTAGGCTCTTTGGATAGTTGACCCGTCTGGAGAAATAAGGACAACTCCAACTCCTGCTACAATGGCACCATTGGGTCCGATTCTGGAGGCTCCATCAAAGAATAGACGCCATGTAGGAAATTCTTCAGAGACTGCATTAGATTCCAAAGTCTTATCTGGAATTTTATCGTAGAGTTTGGATGTCTCTGGCACAGGATGAGCCGCTAAGAAATCTGCCAGTGCTTGATCTTTGACAGACTTTTGAGGAACATATACCATATCATATTGGGCTAGCAGAATGGCCCATGTAGCCAACCGAGAATTGAGTGTACTGGGCTTCTTCATGAGTACCCGAAGAGGATTAACTCGGGATATGACATGAATAGTTTGGCCAATGATATAATGCCGAGTCTTTTGAACAGCAAACATAAGAGCTAGGCATTCTTTTTCGACCGGACTATAACGGTGTTCAGCACCAATCATAGTACGACTGAGATAGTAGATAGCTTGTTCGTGGCGTTCTTTGTTCTTTTGGGCAAGTAAAGCAGTCATGACCCGTACCCGCTTTTCGGACACGAGCTCGTGAGCAAGCCAGCTACGTATCGAGCGGACTCCAGCCCGACTCGAGTACGTATAAGCTGTCAGGGTCATGGGTATCATGTCTAATTCTAAACTGTATCTCAATCCACATGAATCAAATAAAACAAGAATGAACACTATGGGTCGTGGTCTGCAGGCCACTAGCATAAATGTTCGATAAGACTCTAAAGGAAATAACAAGAGTCTACAACTGAAACAAGAAGCAGGATATCTCATGATAAGGAATGAAAAGCACGAGCGGATAATAAACACAATAGCGATACCTGAATCCTGCAGCAATATCATCATATCCGGACCCCACAAGTGTCATAATCATCCGCCATCCAGAGCTGCTAACTGACTCCACGTAATAACTAACCTGAAGAGATCATCAGGTCCTTAGGGGACATAGCAAGATACATAAAAACATGCCTATCTAGCAGTTTATCATGCAATATAAAAAATAATCGAGAAAAGATCAATCAGTACGGAAATACGACTATACACGACTGGAAGAACCATTTACGCCTAAACGAACTGCTGGAGAAGAACAAGAGAACACGATATCACGATGTCAATGGATAACCAATCGAATACTCAAACCTTTGTCCCTAGTGTGGACTCGCAGGTTTGAACAACTACTAGACCTCGCCACTAATGTGGACTCACTGTAGGCCTCAAAAATATAGTCACGCTGAGTTAATACAGCCTATCAAGAAAATGTCTAAAAGATACGCTGAGTTCTATCAAATCATTTCCTCAAAAGTATGCAAAGTTCAAAATAGTACTCAAAGACAGCTCACCATTTATCAGATTGTAATTATGACTGACAGCACAACAGTCAATAAACGTCTCCTCATATGCCACGTATGCACGGGATTCAAGAGATCTCAGCCGACTATTGCGTGATTTTTGAAATCTTCTTCAACAAGATTCGGTCTTCATCAAGTTGGCATACCAAAAAAGGGCTTATCATCATTTAATGTGACTGACAAAGCAATCAATGTCAGAGATTTTATGTCAGTCGAGGCACGTCGAATCAAGACAGCTGGCCTTCTGACTCAAGTCTGCGTGCATTTTGAACTTCAGTGTTCCTGCCTCAAGTTTGCGTGTATTCTGAGCCTTCTGCCTCAAGTTTGCGTGTATTCTGAGCCCTCTGCCTCAAGTTTGTGTATATTTTGAGCCTAAGTATTTCTGCTGTAAGTCAGCGTAGATTTTTCATCTCAACAGGGATTTCATCCTCAACCAGTTAGCGGATTATCATCTCAAATTATCAAATTGGAGTATGTGGCAGATATGCCACGGATCTCTCATATGCGTGCCCCAGTAACTTGCACACGACTCATGCATGATTGTCATGTGTCCAACAGTTATGGGCCACGTCCAGTAACTGCTCATCAACCTTGCGTACGATTGAGTCCTGCATGATTATCAACTATGCATAGGTTATGAAGACAGTTATCTTTTTAGTTATTTTTTACTCTATAAATAGAGTTCTTTTTTCATTCATTGTACAGATATACAGAATATCTAAATTGCTGTCGAATTCTTGAGAGCTTTTCTTCTTTGCATCGTCCAAGGG
The DNA here is from genome assembly GCA_029216955.1 of Iris pallida. Lineage (NCBI taxonomy): Eukaryota > Viridiplantae > Streptophyta > Magnoliopsida > Asparagales > Iridaceae > Iris > Iris pallida. The sequence goes on from JANAVB010007198.1 coordinate 4,788,628, forward strand.
ATAAAGCGATCGTCTTCTAGATCGGATTCCTACAGTTGTATTTTTCCAGAATCAAAATAAATAAAGTGAATTTATTTATGGAAAACAAATTGGCGACTCTGCTGGGAAAACCCATCTCCTCTTCTGAGATGGCCACAACTCAATGCGACGCTTCGTCGGTCGGATCGACGAAGAAGGTGATATCGATTCAGTTCAATCAACTCGCCTATGAAGAAATGCAGCGGGCTAAGGGTGGCAAACACACTTCAGCCTCTATCACCACTGTCAAATCAAAGGGACGATCTGTCTACGTCCCTAAGAATCTGTTGGCGACCAAAGATGGTGAAGTTTCTGCCACAATGTCCATTGCTAACACTGGCAAGAACTCCACTGCAGGCACGTATACTCCTATGTGCTCGAAGACGACAGCATCCAAAAGACACGCTAACAGTGATGGCTCCTTAGCCACATCTATTTCCGTAGTCACACAGTCCAAAAGTCACGCTGACAGTACTGGCTCTTTAGCTAAACCTGTTCTAGCGTGCATTTCCAAACCCAAAAATCATGCTAACAGCACTGGTTCTTTAACCAAGCATGTCTCAGCGTGTATTCCGCACGCATCATCTACCAAGTCAGCTCTCCCTGACTCAGCATGCGTACCGAAATCTGGCTTTTTAGCCAAGACTTCATATGCTGACAGCACTGGCTCCTTAGCCAAATTGTCACCAGCATATTCTAAGAAGAATAGCTCTTTAGCTATTTCTTCTTCATTGCCAAGTTCTGCTAGAACTGGGGGTAGTCTTGCTATGGCTCCTCCACAAATGGCTCACAAAGTCCCTTCGAATAGGAACAACTCTTTGGTTGTTTCTTCTGCTCCTGTAGTGTTTACTTCAGGAACAGCTTTGGCTGACAATTTTGTTAGTCAAAGAAAAGGAAATAGTCTTTTGACTACTCTTCCTTCTAGACATTCTATGTCTCAAAACTTGAACAAGTCTAAAAAGAAACATTTTTTTATGTCTTCTTCTACGACTTCTTCAAATTGGGCACGGAATTTGTCTCTACAAAATGGTTTGTTACCAACTCCTAATCAAGGGGATGGTTCAACTCTTCCTTCTCTGCAAATATCCAGATCAATGGAAGGAAAACTTCAAGTATCAAAGACCAATATTTTACCTCTAACAGATCTAAGAACGAAACTTAATCAATCCCGTTTGGGAAGCACTTCTGGTGTTAAGAAACCATACCAATCGGGAATGAAAGTAAGAGATCCGGATGCAGAATATGCCAAAAATTATGTTGCTCAGATTAATCACTCTTTGTATAATCAAGAGCCGGCAAAATCCAAGAACAAGAAATACGTTCCTAAAAATGCACAAAGATTGTTCTCAAATACACCTCAATCTTCACGTACAGATTTGCGAGAACATCTTCAACAAAAGAGGAGGAATAATTCTCTGTCAAGGGATTATGACCATACTGATCATGATTGTGACTTCCAACCTAGGGTCATAATTCAATGCAGATGTTAAACTAAACGACAGTCTGTCTTTAATCGGATCCAGTGTGAACCTATGTCTGATGAAGATGAACCTCTTTTTACCTCTATCAACATGGCCTCTCGGGATACTGGGGGTAGAACTAATAGTCAAGATGGGGTATATAGAGGCACCAGATCAAGAGTCCTGGCTTCTAATCAAAGAACTTCGATTTCTGAAGACTATTCTGAATTCCTTGGAGAATCCAACTTCCCACCTCTTTCTACTGGGGGTAGTTCTCCTACAACTGATTTTGATACACAAAGCAATGATTCAAAACAAACAGTATCATCAACAATCCCTCGTATAGTCACAACTTATATGGTGAATGGGAATACTGAATTAAACAATGAACCTTCTTCTTCGATGACTCCCCAAGACCAAAGAATTGCTTCTTTGGAACAACAAATGAAATCTATGGCTGATACTATGAAGTCAATATATGAACTTAGGGCAACCCAGCTACAAAATCAACAGACTGTACCTGACGCCATACCAATTGACACTGGTATAAATCCAGTACATGTTCCTCCAGCAGTACAATCCTATATCCCTGGGCAAGCTCAACCAATTCCTAGCTATTCGGGAGCTGGGGGTAGCGCTTATAATGCTGTCCCTCCTCCTAACTATTCTCTACAAGCTACAACTCCACAATCTTCCGGAGTCGTTACTGAAGAATTGAGGAATCTCCGAACCCAATTTGAGGCATTCAAACAGAAAGACGGTTTACAAAGGTTAGGTATCAAGCAACCTTATCCAATAGAATGGAAGCAAGTATCATATCCTCCTAAATACAAGCCTCCTACTATCTTATTCTTTGATGGAACCACTTCTCTGAGTCAGTTTCTCAATCATTTTGAAGTGATGACTGACCAGCTACAACCAAGTGACGCCCTCCTTACTCGGGTGTTTGTCGGATGTCTCAAAAGAACGGCTTATGAATGGTATAGAAGTCTCCCTGATGGGTGTATTACCTCATTTGTCGGCTTCAAACAAATATTTCTTGAACGGTTCTATGAAGGGCTCAATGACGTGACTATGTCTGCTCTTATAAGAATCAAACAGAAAAATAATGAAACTACTGAGGATTTCATTGAACGGTTTCGAAGAGAAGCTCTGAAGATGCCTCTTGGAACTCCTGATGCTGTCACCATTGACACATATAAATCAAATCTGTTACCAATCATCAGCATGTGGACAGGATCTACTCAATTTCAAGATTGGCCTTCCTTCATAGTTAGTGCCAAAGCTGCAGAAATTAGTGCTGAAACTTTCAAAGGTTTAGGAGTGCACATGACTCCCAAAGAAACAGGTTAAAGTACTAGCAATAGTGCTAAATCCAATACTCGCAAGGGAAAAGAAACCCTTGAAGTTAATCTCCAGAGTCAAGATGCATTGGCTGTTCAAACTACTCCTGCCTCTACGAATCAACAACCAAGAGCACCTCGCCCCAAAGAAGAATACTCTTTTGACGACGATGACGTCCTTGGTATCTTTGAATGTCTACTTAAAGGTAATAAAATACAATTACCTGACATCAAAAAACCCGATGAAGCTGGTAAGACAGATCATCCTAAATACTGTCCGTACCATAGAATGTTGGGTCACACAGCTCGTACATGTTTTGTACTGAAAGGAAAAATCCAGGAAATGATCAAATCTGGAGCTGTCACTCTCACTCTGAAAGAAAAGACCGTCACCTCCAATGTTGTCTCTATACAATTCGAAGATTTTTCTCCTCAACTCCTTGAAAGCGGGATCGTTCCTATTCCCAAGGCAACTCTTGAAATCGTGAATATTCCCTCCCCCCCCCCCCCCCCCCCCGCAGTCTGAAGGATTAGTACCGATCACTATTGAAACAGGAGAAATCATATGGATTCATCCCGATCTAGTGGCAGATTTTGAATCTCCTCCCCTTCAAAAGACTACTTCCCTAAAATCTAAGAAGGCTGAAAAAACTAAGTCATGTCATATGACTTCTTTCGGATCTACTTCCGACACAGAACCAAAAGATAAAGTAGAAGCACTTGCTGGTGCTACTAGAACAGGGAAACATTATCTAAAGGATTATTCTAAGAGTCCTGAAGATACTCCTGATATCTCTCCAGCTGACAAAGATACTCCTGATGTTCCTCGTGAGGAAGAATCATCCACTGCACCTGTTCCTTCAACTACACCGGTTGTACCTATTCCTTCCAAGCCCACAATACTTGATAAAGGCAAACAACAAGCTCGCTTCGATAAACCAATCAGGAAGTCTCCTCCCCTTGGACTTCAGAAGCCTTATAACTTTGACATTTTAGCTCAACTCGCTAGTACTCCAGCTAGAATGTCCCTCTTTGAACTTCTACGTCTTTCTAAAGAGACTCGGGAGACATTAAGTGAGGCACTTCTTCAGGCTGACTCTTGTCTCGCATAATTAAAGAAGCCAGATGAAGAACCTGTTACTTGCTTACATTGCAATAGTGTATTGGAGATCATCCCGAATATCACCTTTACACAAGATGACATGTTATTGGAGGATAATCGACATGATCGGCCTCTCTACTACACCGGTTATATCGATACGATGAAGATAGATCGTATTCTTATTGATCCAGGGTCTGCTTTAAGCATAATGCCAAGGAGTCTGCTGGATGAATTAAAAATCCCTCTTCACAAACTTTCCAAGACGGTTACTACTATATTGGGATTCAATCAAAGCCGAAGCGAGCCGTTGGGAAAGATTCATCTGAAACTTCAAATAGGCGATTTCAGATCCAAAGTCACTTTCTATGTGATCGAGATCGTGGGATCTTATAATCTTCTCTTGGGAAGACCCTTCCTTCATGAAAATAATGTGGTGCCTTCTACTCTTCATCGGTGCTTCAAATACATTGACAGCGATGGAAAGGTACAAAAGGAAGTTGCTGATATAAATCCTTTCCGTGGGGTTGAAGCTTATTTCAGTGATTCCCGGATGTACAAAGAGGAGTATACAAAAATAGTACAAGCTATAGAAAAAGAAGATCCGCAAAGTGAGACCTTGATAATTCCTGTTAAAGGTCGAACTACTCAGCAACAGTCTCCTAAACCCTCTGGAGAAGGTCCTTTCATTATTCCAGTAAGCGGACGTATCTCTCCATTACCTCAATCATCTACCCAGGACACTCTGGTAATCCCTGTTGGTGGGCGTACTACATTTTCTGCATCTTCACCTATAAAACAGGACACTCTGGTAATCCCTGTTGGTGGGCGAACTACTTTTCCATCCCAAGCTTCAAAGGAGCTCACCTCTTCTGAGCCATTTGTGATCGATCTTAATCGAAACAAAACTCCTTCTCGTTCTTCTTCTCCCCCTTTAGTCATTGATTTGGCTAAGATTTCTAAGGTTCAACTTCCTTCTAATGTAAATACTACTACTTTTGAATTTAATGAAATATCTCCGTCTTTGCAGTATATCGATGTTTGTAATCATGTTCATAGTTATTTGCATTTGTTAGATGACTTGAAAACAATAACCATAGGAGTTGTACAGACTTTTCATACAGAAGTATCCTTAGAATCAGTACAAGATTCATGCTTTCTAGTACCTAGCAGAAAACCAGGGGACATTCCAATATTCTTCTACAAAGGACCAAAAAACCCTATCAACCTTGAAGATGATGATAGAAATGATGATTCTAGAAGATTACAGTTGCGTCATTACAGCCAGCAATCTAAAGATATTATCAAAAATATGGGCTATGACTTCAGAACTGGCCTCAATAGTGGGAAAGGAAGAAGAATGCCTGTTCGGATTCCTTCTCTAAAATATGGAAGGACAAAATGCGGATTGGGTTATATTGCTCCTACTTCCTTCATCAATATCATCCATGAAGATCTCGAATCTGACGAAGATAAAAGATTTGATTCTTCTAGTTCCTCCTCTTGGGATTCTGATACAAGTATCGGTGACTTCCACCGTAACATTCTGTCTTCTAACATGGTTTCCGTTGACGGTCCTGAAGAAAATGACGAAGACAAATTTGAAATCTCATCCGAATCAGAACAATAGGCCCAAAGGTTAGATAATCAATGGGAGTTTAGATTCGAGCAAAGAGAACCTCCAACTGAAGATAAACTCGTTCAAATAGATGTTGGTGAAGAGGGATCCCCCAAACCAATATTCATTAGTGAAAGTCTTTCAGAAACTGATAAGCAAGACATGATCAAACTTATTCGCGAATACATCGACGTCTTCGCTTGGAGCTATAAAGATATGCCAGGACTTGATCCACAGATCGCAACTCACAAACTCAATATCATGCCAAATGCTAAACCGGTCAAGCAACAACAGCGACGATTCCGTCCAGATATTATGGATGCAATTGAAGCCGAAGTTAATAAACTCATGGCTTCTGGGTTTATCAGAGAGGAACAACATCCTGATTGGGTGGCTAATATAGTTCGCGTCCTTAAAAAGACTGGCAAGATCAGAGTATGCATAGACTATCGTGATCTCAATACGGCATGTCCTAAAGACGAGTTCCCTCTATCAATTACTGATGTTATGATCGATAATACCTGTGGTTTTGAACGGATGTCATTCATGGATGGATATTCTGGATATAATCAAATTAAAATGTTTCCAGATGACGAAAAACACACTTCCTTTAGAACACCGATCGGTATATACTGTTATACAGTGATGCCATTCGGTCTCAAAATGCAGGAGCAACCTATCAACGAGCCATGAGCACTATATTCCGAGAACATTTACGGAAAACAGTCGAATGCTACGTTGATGATATTGCAGTCAAAAGTCGACAAAAAGAGGATCACATCCAAGATTTGAAAACTATATTTGATCTAATGCGTCGGCATCAATTAAGGATGAACCCTACTAAGTCCTTCTTAGGCGTCTCTAGTGGCAAATTTCTCGGCTTCGTCATTACCTCGAAAGGTATACACGTAGATACCGAGAAGATCAAAGCCATCGAAGAGATGCGTCCTCCACGCACCTTAAAAGAGCTACGAGGATTTCAAGGAAGGATCGCTTATATCAGGAGATTCATCTCTAATCTTTCAGGACGCTGCAGACCATTCAATAAACTTTTGAAAAAAGGTGTTTCTTTCGTCTGGACTGACGAATGTCAGAAAGCATTTGATGACATAAAACAATATTTGATGAACCCCCAGTATTGGTACCTCCCATCTCAGGAATACCGTTCCTTCTATATACCCGAGCAACGAGTCATTCATTGGGTGCGCTGCTCGCTCAAAAGAATAAAAATGGTCATGAACAAGCCATTTACTATCTCAGTCGTACCATGACCGGAGCTGAACCTCGATATTCACCGGTCGAAAAAGAATGTCTAGCCCTTATGTTCGCCGTCCAAAAGACACGACATTATATCATTGGCCAGACCATTCATGTCATTTCCAGGATCAATCCTATACGAGTCATGATGAAGAAACCAAGTGTTTTAAATTCTCGATTGGCTAACTGGGGAATTTTACTTGCTCAGTATGATATGCACTATATCCCTCAGAAATCGGTCAAAGGACAAGCTTTAGCTGATTTTCTGGCTGCTCATTCAATTCCAGAAAATTCAAAACTCTACGATGAAATCCCAGATGAAGTCCTAGACTCAAACCAAATTGCTGAAGAAGATCCTACTTGGCGTCTATTCTTTGACGGAGCTTCAAGAATAGGTCCTAAGGGTGACATTATCGCTGGGGTTAGAATCGTTCTTGTATCGCCAGAAGGTCTTGCTATCCAAAGAGCTTATTCTCTCGATCAATTCTGTTCAAACAACGTAGCTGAGTATAATGCATTGCTTATTGGTCTTCAACTCGCTAAACATCTGAATATTCAACATTTGGAAGCTTATGGAGATTCTAAACTCATCGTCAATCAGATAAGAGGTACTTATGAAGTTCGTCATCAAGATCTGGTTTCTTACCATAGATTGGCCATATCTATGGCTTCTTTATTTGAAGGATTCTTCATCGAGCATGTTAGGCGAGCATGTAATACAGAAGCTGATGCTCTTGCTAATCTTGCGGCAGTGTTAGCTATTCCGGTTAGACGTCAACAAATGATTGTTGTTTACAATCGAGAATTATTTCATCTTGAGAACAATCTAACTCTAGGACTTCCAGTTGATATTGAAGAATCAACATCTCATGATGTCAATACAACAAGAGGATTCGGTATTGATTTAGAGTTCGACAGATTAAATCGTAAATCATCTTCATCTTCATCTGATTCTAGTACGGAATTCATCTTCAGTAATTCAGCTGAGACTCAGAATACTGATAAAGATTGGAGACATCCTTTCTTAGATTTCGTATTGTATGATATCCTTCCAGATAATCCGAGTGAGGCAGCATCTATCAGACGACGATCACTCAGATTTTATTACAATCATACTACAAAAACCTTATATCGTCGAGCTTATGATGGTTTACTTCTTAGATGTATTGCCGGTGATGAGGCCCAACAAATTATCCGCGAAGCACATGATGGAATTTGTGGAGCACATCAGCCTGGACCTAAACTTCAAGGCCGTATTCGACGCATGGGTTATTATTGGCCTACTATGGTAAATGATGCTATTCAATATGCCTGTAAGTGTAAAGCTTGTCAAATCCATACGGATTTTATCCATCAACCTTCAGAATTTCTACACCCAACAGCAGCATCATGGCCCTTCGAAGCTTGGGGCATGGATATTATCGGCCTAATCAATCCGCCGTCATCAAAAGGTCATCGGTTTATTCTCGTAATAACCGATTATTACTCCAAATGGGCTGAAGCTATTCCTTTATCTGAAGTCAAAACTTCCAACATCATCAACTTTATCAAGCATCATGTTATCTATAGATTTGGTGTTCCCCGACGCATTATTCATGATAATGGACCACAGTTCGTCAGCCAGAAGTTTACTCGATTCTGTGACGATCATCGGATCAACAATTTGGCTTCTACCGCATATAATCCAGCAGCTAACGGATTAGCAGAAGCTTTCAACAAAACCATCATCAAACTCTTAAAGAAGTTTGTTTCTGCCAACAAACGTAATTGGAGTAAGAAACTCGGCGAATGTTTGTGGGCTTACCGCACTACAGTTCGTAATGCCACCAAATGTACACCTTTCTCTCTGGTGTATGGATGCGAAGCTGTTCTCCCATTAGAGATTCAAATTCCTTCTTTAAGGATAGCAATCGCTAATGAACTTACCACTGAGAATAATGATCGTCTTCGACTTCAGGAATTATAAGCTCTAGATGAAAAGCGGTTATATGCTCAACAGAATATCGAATTCTATCAAGCTAGAATCTCAAGAGCTTTTAACAAGAAAGTCAGAGTTCGAGCATATCGCAAAGGGGAACTTGTTCTTGCAGTCAGACGTCCGATGACTATGACACATATGAGTAAAAGCAAGTTCGATGCAAAATGGAAAGGTCCATTCATTGTGAATAAAGTATTTTCTAATGGGGCATATCAGCTTACCACCATGGATGGTAAAGTTACTATGATGCCCATTAATGGCAAATTCTTGAAGAAATATTATGCGTAATATTTTCATCTGTCAAGATTATTCTCCTATCATTCTCCAGCTAAAAAAAAATACATATATATATATATATTTATTTTTACATATATATATATATATATATATATATATATATATATATATATATATATATATATATATATATATATATATACCAAGGTCATTGTTTTCTACAGGAATCATTTCGATATCTTTTATCCCCAGTGGAAATAGATATTCTAATTTGTATCATTTTCTTAGTGAATTTGATATCTAGAAAATCACGTCCATATTACCTCTGAATTTTCTATCTCAGTATCATATTTTCTATTTTATGAAAATGATATCTAGTCTTTTGATTTCCGAGTCCAAAGATCATAGAAAATCGAGTTCAAAGATATTTTTATATCTGAATTCTATTTTTTCTAATCAGTATTAAACTAAAATTATCTTTGGTTTAATATCATCTGATAGAATTACAAAGTTCATTTGTATTTTCTATTCTATTGAAATATGTCATGTATTATATACCTCTGAACATATTTTCTATAGATACATCATTATCAAAACAACAAAGTCAAAAATCAGATCAAAGTTCTCATTTTCTTCATTCAAGATCAAAGTGCTGATTACAAGTGAATGCCAAAAAAAATTCAAAATATGAGAAGCTTGAAAAGTTTATTGAGTAGTAGGAGTTATCAACTCCTGAATACGATCAAGTATAGTGTTCATCTTCTCCTTATGAGTTTTACGGACTCGTTCTGCTGCCTCAACTGCGACTACTTGTTGATCAAAATAGCAATAGCAAAACGGCGACGGTTAGCTTCTTCTATCTGCTCAACCTGCATCTGTTCTCGCTCTTGTTGAAGAGTTGATAGCGTGCAGCTTCGGTTGTACGAGCAGTGATAATCTCATATTGCTCATTTTCCATGGATGCAATAAGCTCCTGAAGACGAGCCAATTCCTCTTTCAACTTCTGAAGTTCCTCAGCTTTAGATGTTTCATCTTTCTCCAGATGTTCTACCCTCTGACGAGTTGTTAATATTTCTTCATCCTTCTCTATTAACTTCTCAGATGAAGAAGCAAGAAATTCTTCTAAAGCAACTTGCTGGCTTGGGCTTATGTTCCAATTGAGCGATCTCAGCCACAGTCAAAGATTGAACTCTTCCTTCTTGATCTTCAGTATTTTCGGATAGTTGTCTCCAATTCATCTAGGGGATGTTCAAAGAAGATACATTGAGTCTCACAGTCAGCAGGTCGCAGTGCCATGAAGCGGGAAATTAATCACCGTTCGG